>VYZT01046564.1:14697-26796 GCA_013400735.1 Pomatostomus ruficeps
ATAATAATAATAATAATAATAATAATAATAATAATAATAATAATGAGGTGGCACTGTTCATTTGGGTGACGTGGAGAATACCAGCTGCAGAAAAGCTCGTGTCTCCTTTCTGAATTTGTAACGGAGCAATTTCTTCTGTATTCAAAAGCAAAACAGCTAAAAAGCACGGACTGCTGAGCATTTGAATGAACATAAAAATTGAACCTAAAATGTTTGAAAAAAAATGTGTGGGGAAAAAGAAGAAACCCAAGATAAGTTTGTTGTGTGTTTATTGTGGGGTTTTTTGCCTTTACTTTTTCCCCAGGTAACATCTCTCTTCCTTTGTGCTTTCAGACCCAAGGGATGAACTTCTATCCTCCATACAGCCTTAGATTACTTCTCCTGTTTTCAGTCTTGCCTTCTTCCCTTTCTCCATGTTCTCTTCCCTAGCCTGTTGATTTTTATACTTTCCCCGCTCCCTCCCTTCCTTCTCTCTTAACAGTCTTTTTTTTTTTTTACAGTTGTCATCTCAGTGGTCTCTTCCTCTGGCCTCAGCCTCTGTTGACAGTGACTGGTGTGTAAGTTCAGGTCCCTCTCCTGAACTGTCTGCCATTCTGTTTTTGCTGGAAATTATCACCTCAATGACAAGCTTGCAAAACTTCTCTCTCAGCAGTCCCAGTCCCCTAACATTTGCCTTTTCATCCTGTCTATAACCTTGTTTGGCATGCACAGCTGGACAGCGACTCCAAGCATAGACACACCGCTAGTTTGACACTTCTCCTGTGACAGGTTTAGCTCCTGGAGAGATGGGACAGCAGTGACGCTGCTGCCTCAGACTGCCTCAGCAGGGCTGGTTGGGCTTTGCTGGAGAGAGCATTGAGGCGCTTCTATTTCCAGATGTGTTTCTCAGCCCGCTGCTCAGTCTTGGAGTCACTCCCTGTTTTGGTTTGTTCCTCTCATTTGAGTTTCCCAGAGGCTGTGTGCACAGGGGTGCAGATTTACATTATCATTGTGGAAACAAACAGATGTTTTGGTTTCTATTTAGAGATAATCAGCTAATAGTCTCCAATTCTGGTTGTTTTTCTTGTCCATTTGTGGCTTTCTATTCAGGTTCTTAATCAGAGAATCAAGATAATTTTGACCACAGGAGTAAATGTCTGGAAAAATGCCAAGGGAATGGCAGGTCTCCATTGACTGAGGACAGCCTGGCTCCATTCTTGTCAAAAATAATGACATTCTGGGTGTATCAATCACAACCAAATATGTATAAAATCAAGCTATTGCAAGAACTTTTTTTCAAGGAAAAAACTCCCAGAATGTTAAGAGCTGGACAAAGTAATTTGCTGCCTACTCTTTCACTGATCATCCATGTACACTTTGTGAAGGAAGAGGTTTTGAGTGAAGCACAGATGATACTCTTACAGCTTGTTCAACAATTTAAATCAAATTTAAAGTATTTGAACCTATAATAGCAGCTATTACTGGCAAAATTATACTACAAATCTTATTACAAATAAATGAAGGCTTTACTTTGTGTACTCACTGCAGTGGCCTGTGGTTGTACTGGTTTAGTGATGTTTTCTTGGCATCTAGCTACTCATTTAAGTGTTCTGGTGGAACACAGAGATGTGGCAGGGATAAGAATGGGGAAATTTGGACATGTGCCTGTGAGCTGTGTACTGCTATCTGATTTACCTAAGGAGAAATTTGTATTTGAGGCACTACAAGAAATTGTTTGCTTCTTCGGCAGTGCTGGAGGGAAGACTTAGATTTGAAGGCAGGGGAAGAAATCCCACAGTTCTTGTTTGAAACAATCCCAGACCAGTTTAAACTTGAATGAACAGCTCCATTTTAGTGAGTGCTTAAAATTGTCACTGAACCAATTGAGGCAATATTGCTGCATTGTGTTGTAGGATAACTACAAAAGTTAAGAAAATGTTCGTCCTATAAGTGTGGAAATTTTAAAGAAAATCTCTATAATTTTATTTCATTTGTTCTTGAGAAAATATAGTATGTGATTCAAACTGAAAAGCTCAGATGTTATTTTGCATCTGAGAGATTATGGCTTACAGACCCTGTGTGGGTGACAGCACAAGCTGAAGATTTCTCCACCATAGCACTGTCAAACCCCAGCTGAGAGATACCCAAGTGTGGGAGTAGCTCTGATAAATGGTCTATCATACCTGTTTTATTTGGGTTTTTTTCATCCCTTCCAGCTGGTTTATCTTGCTCTGGCTTCAGCAGAGGCTGGAAACAGAACTATTTCTGCAGGGAGAACCATTGAGAAGTGAAGAGGTGCTATGGGAAACGTGCTGTGGCCTGTACTTCAGAGCAGATGAATGCTGTGTGAAGATAAGAGAATTATTTTGTAATGGGAGAGAGGAAATTGTCCTCAGCTTCCATTCTGTTTGTCCGCCTCAGCTCTGTGGTGACTTTTTCACTGATGCAAAGCTAAAACAGAGCTACAAAATGAGGCCTGAACACACTCATCCATTTTCTGGGCTGTGCAAGCCTGTGAACATCTGCATTTAAACCTGGAGCCTGGCACATTGCAGGTGGGTAATGCTGCCTGTGTGGGGCACAGGGCATCTCCCAGCTGGGGTCACTGACATGAAGGGAACCCAGGTAATTTTAGCAGTTAATCAGTGCTGAGTTTCCCAGGAACAATCACACAAGAGTGATTTCACAAGAAATCCTTCTTTCAGCCTTGCCCCTGTTGCAAGTGGTTGGTTTAGGTGGGGTTATTTGAAAAACTCCTGGGCGCCTCTGTTCTTGGATTTGGTTGGGTTTTCTGGCTACACTGAGCACCATGCTTGTCCCAGTGTTCCTTCATGACTTGCAGACTAGCCAATTTGAATAAATCTAGTCTGGTAACCCTATGCATTGACAAAATTTCTCAGTGAAGTTTTTTTGCTTTCAAATTGAGTACCATCTTTTAGTTATAAAAAATTGGCAATGTTTGTTCTGTCCCTACTCTGGAGGTTGCTTTTTATTTATTAGGTTCTTACATGATAGCACAAATAGAAGGTATTTTAAAAGCAACTCTTATAGGTAGGTTGAGCCATTCCAGTTGACCTCCAGTGTGCTGATCAGTAAGAGTGGAGGGAGGAAGCTTTCCTTTCCCTCTGCTCAGAATGAGGCATTGGGTTGACAGATTTCTGGGCTAGAAAGGAATTCAGAATATCCTCATCTCAGCACTGACCTTTCTGTGAGAATAAAGCTAATGAAAAGAAACATTTAATAAAACTTGCTTTACAGTTTAATCTTACCTCATTAGTAGATATGCCAGGGCTCTTTCACTTTAGGGTTTTCTACAACAAATCAGCCTGAGAGGTTAAAAATTTGTAGTGAGAAAAGATAAAATAGGTAATATTGTAAGTAGCTGAGGGAAAGGCAGCCTTTCTTTTGGGAAGTGTTGAATAGATGTATATATACCATTGATGACAGCATTTATAACATTATAGGACTGCAAAAGTCTCAGTACTGTAATGCTTATTGATAGAGCTTCTTCTAGTCTGGTTGGTCTGGAGGGAACTTGGGTTTGCAGCTGCCATACCTGCACATCTAAGAGGAAGTTGGCTTTTAGTGGGGAGAGGAAAATGGGCTCAGTACTGATTGTGTAACCCTGCCCCAGATGCAGGAAATAAATGGAATTATACCTGATCTTTATTACTTTTAGTTAATGCTGTCTCTTAAGACTGTATGTTCTGGCTGTAATATCTAAAGCTTTTGGTGCTAGAGTTAAGCTAAGCTTCAGTGTGTTTTGGGAGCGAGTCCCAGTTGCTGCCTACTAACTGATCTATGTCCCTTCACTCAGTGCAGGACTGAAACTTTTTAAGAGGAAGAGGAACACAGACCTCTGTGATACCATGTTAGGTATAATTCATCTGTCTTCTCAGACAAGGCTAATGACTGGGCTTATGTAGTTTTTGCTTTATTTATATTTAGGATGATGCTATTTTCAGTGAACTCATAGTATGGTATGATTTCATATCAGTTTCTGCCTTAACTTCCAGGTGGCAGCTACTGAGTTGGACTGCTATGGGCATTATTGTTTTCTTATATTGTTATTGTTGCCTATAGGAAAACAGTGGACAAATCTTTTTGGCCTTTGTTAAATTTTACTTTAAAGTCATAATGTTATCACTTTTTACTAGGTACAAACAGGAGCTATACAATTAGTAGGCAAATTGTGTATAATGGTGTGGAGTTTGTGTGGGGTTCATAAGCAGTCTGTTGTTGGAGTCCACATTGCACAGTTACAAGGATAATAAAATGTATGTTATATGATGTGTAATATGGTAGCACGAGGCAAAGATGTCTGTTACTGTCACCTCTCATCCTCAGTTCACAGGTTAAGCAATGACTAAACCAGCTTTTTTCCTTTCCATTATTATGAACTCCTTTTGTGATGAATCAACATTGTTCTTGTTACTTTAGTGCAACAGCTCAGATGATGCTGTTTGTGAACTTCAGTAACAAACATAACCACAGTTAACATTGTACTTTCTTTTCTCTCCAAGAAAAGACCTAGGTATCAGAGTTGGCATTTATGATTGATTTTTAATTGTAAAGTCAGTTTTCAGATTCTTTTTTCTAAATGTAACTTGTTTTTATTGCCTCTTGTTTTTATTGCCTATTTTTTATTGCTTTTCTCTCTTTTATTGCAGGTGGGATTGAGTATTCCCCTGAAAAGACCACAAATTTGATCTCAAACCCTGCCTGTCTAGGGTACTGAGAATTAGCAAGAAGCAAAGACCCTTAGGTGAAGTATTTCCTGCAGACTACTTTCCTGCCTGTGCTTGGGAGTGGCACAGCTAGTTCAAAGCCCTGTGGTAGGCTTGTAGAAAGATGGGGTCTGCATTGTTTTTCAGGTGATGCAGTGTAGCAGAGTAAATAGGTTTGTGCTTGTTTTTTTAATTTGGTTTTTTTCTCTGACTTCACCTCCTAGTCTTTTGGATGGAATAAAAAGGAATGTGGGGGTGACTGGCTCCCTTTTCCCTCATGCAGAATATTGGTGCTGGTATGGGGACTTAGAAGATATGGGAACAGCCTGAGTTGTTAACTTCTGATAGCCAACAACTTCTGGATTAATTGTACTGCGCAGCTGCTGGAGCTGGTGCACCAGGGTGTAGTGCTAAGCTTTCTCAGGCTGGGACTTCTCACAGTTTGAAATGTTCCTTCTTTTTTCCCCTGCCTGGCTCTTGAGATCTTCAGAGTTGTCAAGGGGACAGTGGTTTGTTCATTTATTCTTTTGAAGACCGTGAAGTGCTTAGATGCTGTGGCACCAAGCAGAATAGAAGTATGTGGAAAAGAGATGTAGTTTTTGATTGAAAATTCACCAAGCTCCTTGTGTCTACCATACTGGTAGCTTCTCTTGCTCCAGAAACAAACAGTACATGAACAATCCACATGGTTTTCTTTTTGTGCATGCAGGTCAGCTTCGGAGGTAGCTGTTGCTGATTGCAAGGACAGTTTCACACATAGATAAAACCAGAGATGCCTTTGTTGCCCCAGTGGTGGGGTAAGCCATGAGGTTGTGTTGCAGATGTGGTGTGTATTCAGTTTTGCTTTTACAGTGACTCATTTTGAAAGGTAAGTGGCCGAGAGCCTTGTGCAATGTATCAGTGATGTCCACATGGAGAAAATAGTCCAGCTGCACAGTGTTTGATGTCCTGCTGCTGCTGTTCAAGGACGTGGATTTTATGCAAGCATAGCCCAACAGCCAAACTAGCTTGCCCAGGTGCCACTGGCAGCTGTCAGGCCAGCTGAGACCTTACCAACTTTCACACAGGCTGCAAACAAGTTCTCATGAAGGTATAATTCAACTCCAGGAGTTGCAGTTGGGTCTCCATGGAGAATATCTGGTTACATTTATTTGCAGAGCAACCCAATGCTCCAGAAGAAGGCCCTGAGCACTTGCCCTTTTTCATTTCCAGAATACCAACCTGCTTAAATTTCTGGCTGGCTGCACTGAACACAGTCCTGCTTTGGGGTTTCTTGAGTAATCAAAGTGAAGCTTTTTGTTGCTGACTTTCTTGCTCCTGGAAGAGAGCCAGAGTGAGGAAAGCCTGTCTACATCCATACACATCAGATTCAGTAGATGGGCTTTCATGTTTGCCTCAAAAGACTCCTGTACCTTCTAGAAAAACCCTCAGCAAAGTCATTTAGAAGAGGTCCCTGTGAAGCTTCAGAGCTGTGGGATGAATCACGGCTCTCCATGTCTGACAGAAAGAGTGTTTGAGAGCATCTCCTGGAGGAATTCCTTCTTAGAAGCACTTACCTCTTACCTGAATCCCTGCATGACCTCCTACAGCCTGGCAAATGCACCTGGCAGGCTGCTACCATGCCAGCTCAGCCTGCTTTGCTCTTCCTCAGGAGATGCAAAGTCACTACTTTCACTGTGCTCATCCTTGTACCACCATGCTAGACTGGCTTTTACAGCAGAATAAAAGGTTTTTGCCTGTTTGAGGCTGAGTTTTTTGAGGTATTTGGACAGACAAAGCTTACAAGTGAGCTGAAAATTGGTTTGGAACAGTGCTTATGCTTAGACCTGCTGGTTGATTTAGAGGCATATTTTATATGTCCCTCAAAGCACAGATCAGCTAGAGCTGGTGACTCAGCTTTTCATCAGCACCTCTCCCTCTGATAGTGGCTTCTCTACAGTGAAAACAAGTCTCCATATGGATGCAGACAGTGGTGAAAGGCTGGAGCTTCTAACCCTAACCTAATACTAAACTGGGACAGATTCTTTGTGTCCTGGAAGAGGCTATCCTCCCCATAAATCATAAATGGACACTAGTCACTAGAAAGGGAGAGAGCTCTGCATGTGGCCCCATGAATCCCATTTGCTTTGAGGTGGGAAGAAACACTTGAAGTGGAAGAAATAACATTTTTCAGGTTGTTCCTATACCCTATTCTGAAGTTTTCTGCAAGTGAATTTCAAGTCTTTTTGCAGTACTAAAAGGAGGGAGGTGACAATGGACATTAGTGTTGCCATATGAGGAATATTTAAATGAAAGGTTTCTCTGGAAAGCTGTAAGAGAAAAACAGCCTTTAAACAGGACTAACCAATGTTGCCAACAGACATTTCATCAACAAAACATTGAGGAGAAGGGGGAAAAAAGATGGTGGGAACCCTGTGAGCACCATGTACTCCCTTGGAGCACATTCACAAAATGAAACACAAAGTCCTGTAATAAACAGCTGACAGAGTTGAGATGGGAGCAAACTAGGACAGGGATCCTAGGGTTTTCTCTGTGCCACTTCCTTCTCCCAAAGGCAGAAGTTGCTTTAGTTGATTTAAAGTAAGAAAACTTCCATCTAAAGCTTAATGAGATATTGTCTCTTTAATTTGAGGAAATGGAAAGGCCAAGGAGGAACTTTACTGCCAACACAGGCACTTTTAGGTAGACTTACCTCCTTCTCTCTGTCCATTCTTAAAGGGTTAGAAGTACAAGATGAGAAATATCCTCAGCTGTGAACTGGGTTGTCCATCATAGCCATGTGTTTTTTTCCTTCTCCTCTGTGCTTCAGGCTATTTATTCATGCTGGAGTCTTTCTGAATGGCTAAGGGAGGGTGAGGGTAATGTGGTGAAGCTTTTTATCCTGACCCAAGAATGGAGTTGGTCACTTCCCTCCCCAGCCCACCCTTTCACCTTTCCTGCTGTCAGGTTGCTCATTGTGAAAGCTAAGTTGGTTTGGGTTGAAAAATAGGTCCATTTATTGTTTTAAAAGATTTATAACTTGTCAGTCAAGTTTTTTGGTATGGGTTTAAAGTTCTGAACATTGTAACTAAGTGTGACATTTACTTTTTCAGGCATACTATTTATTTAAAATTGCTTTAAGGCATTACTGCCAGCATTTGGTAATGGTAAAATAATTGCAGAAAGAACTATTTAACAAATTTGAAATGCTGTTCATATTCCCTGAGTGAAAGTGTTTCTTATTTTGTGCCTGCCTGATTTTTATTCTTTATGTGTGGCATAAAGTGTGTCCTAGCACTTCATGCCTTAGTCAGTCCTGCTGGGTTTTAATTGAATCCAAAATTACCCAAAGCTCAGCTTGCTTTCACAAAAGGTATTCTGTAATATGTTTCAAGTTGGATTTCCTGGCTCCAGCTACTGTAGCAGACATTTTGTGCAGAGATGTGCTTTTTTTTGGTGTGCATAAAACTGTCTCATAGTCTGAAAAAATTACTCTGCAAAATGGAAGGCTCTGCTACAGAATGGTGGTAATGACAGATGTATCTATCAAGATAATTTCATGATGCTCAGTGTTTCTTTGCAGTTTTTGTTAATCTGTGAGGGAAATCACTCCTGTTTTATTTTCCTTCTGTAGTGGAATATCGAGCCCGTTGACCAGCATAGAGAAATTTAGGTTGGAAGGGACCCCTGGTGGTCATCTGGTCTAACCTCCCACTCCAGGCATGTTCGACTAAATCAGGTAAATTTTTCCTTGTATCTAATTTGAATTTCCTGTTTTCCAATTTTTGTCCATTGCTTCTCCTCCTGTTACTGTGCACCTCTGAGAAGAGCCTGGCAGCCTCATCTCTGCACCCTCTAAGTGCACACAGCATTAAAGTCTCCCTGCAGCTGTCTCTTCTCTTAGGCTCTCATGCCTCCAGTGCTTCAGCTCCCTGAACACCTTGGTTGCCTTTCACTGGGCCCCAGTGTCTGTACCTATAATTAGGGGAAGGAATGGGCGGGGATGTGAGAGCCTTGTCCAATGAGGCAGTGGCTGCTCTTGGGAACCGTGATGAGGAAGTGATCCAATAGATGAGAAAGAATAAAATTCCAAAAGCCATGTGAGATGTGCTCTCCATTAACGCATTCCGTATCCACAGGTGTGTATTTGCTGAGGTGCAAGATGTCTGCCCTGAGGTTGGTCTCCAACAGAACCTCCCAGCAGGCCTTGTCCAACTCTGATTACACCTGGGACTATGAGTACTATGAGTACGGACCAGTGTCATTTGAAGGCCTGAAGGCGCATAAGTGTAAGTCCAGTGGAGACACATTTCATTGCAGCTGAGCTGCCTGGCTGTATGTTCTATTTTTCACTTGTGACTCAATATCTTACAAAAAACATCTCTCTCCTAATTCCTAGGGTTCTCTGCAATTAGCAGTATCCTTCTATTTATTAGATCATCATTATAGTTCATTATTCTGTACCCTTTTGTTGATTGTTTTTCTTCTGCATGAGAGAACCATGGATTTATTGGCTGTGGTAGAAATTTGTCAATATTGAGAAATAGCTGACTGTCAGGAAAAGTTAACAAGTACAGATATACTGCTGCTTCTGGTGACTACTTGGTAAGATCAGTGTTGCTTTGTTTTTGTTTCTATTTGTTTGTATTTGTTTCTATTAAGGGTAAAAAGGCAGTGGTGGGGAGCCTTACCTCTGTTACCGGCATTTAGTTTTCCTGATAGAAATTAACTTTTAGGTTTTTAAAATGTTGGAAATAAGAGAAGAATTTTCTCCTTCTGAACAAACCTACCCTTGCTACTTTCTTCATAGGAGGAGTGTGCTAAATTCAGCATTCTGTTAATACTGGAGCTGTACTGGACCAGAGATATGAAAAATATTGATCAGAATTGGGAGAAAATGGAACTAGGACAAGCTAGTATAGCTGGACCAACATTTTTCTAAAAAATAGACAGTGGATTTGATGATATTTTCTTTTAGAGGAGATGATTGTGAGGGGAAGACAATAAAAGAGGGGAAAAAAGTAAAAGAAACCAACTCAATTACCTGATGGATCTTGCAGGCACTTTGCCAAAGAGAAAAAACCCATCCAGTTTCTTTGTTTCTGAGCCAGATACACCATCAAAGGGTTTGATCCCCAGTCTTTAAAGTTCTGGAGAAGGGTCTCTGTTCAGTGCTGGAGTACTGGTCCAGGATAGGTTACATACTTTCTGACTCATTTGTCACGATGAGCATTCAGATTGGGAAAAAGTAGTGCCTGCACTGGCAAACAGCAGCCCAGAAAGGCTGATCTCCCTTGCCTCTACACAGTCAGCAGGTTTTAGGGAGGCTCGGCAAGGACAGAAGAAATTTGTTGACATTTTTAACACTTCTGAAAAAAAATAAAGTAGAATTTGCTTTTTATCTTTTCTCCCCAAAAGTCTGCTGATTACTGTCTATATTTTTACAAATGATAGGTACTTGAAAAATGTGGGTTAGTGTAGGATTCTCTATGTCCGCTGGATGGTTGTTCGGGACAAACGGAGATCTCTATGTTTAGGTTTTAGAACATGAGGTTTATTGCAGAAGGCGTGGGGAGAGAAAGGCTTACCTGGAGCTGCACGGCGCAGCTCCAAGCAGGCCAGAGCAGAGAAGGAAGAGAGCAGAGTAGAAAGAGCAGTGCAGAATGCCAGAATGAGCGTTTACAATACAATAAATCATCTTCTGTGTTGAATATTCTGATTTCCATTGACCAATCTAGAATAAGCTACAAATCTTACAACATTTGCCTACAGCCTGTAAGAATCATTGCATTAGCCTATGGCGTTACACTTTAAACTCCAAAAGTTGTTTTTTGGACCCTCTGATGGGTTTGCAGGGTCTTCTCTGACCCTTGGACCTGCTTGCAAGCTGAAGGCATTGTTCAATCAAGTGGGGATTACCTCCAGCCGGCCATGCTATTGTTTTCCGGTTGTTCAGTAACTGGGGTTGGGTAACTCAAAGCTTGTCTTCATTTCAATCTCACCTACAGTTTTTGCCAGGTAATCATATTTATACGTTTTCCCTATTCCAGCTTCCCCAACAGGTTAGCTCTCATCATGTTTTTAATTTATCTTCCATTCCTCCACTGAATCAGAGGTCAAACCTGATTGCAAAGATTACTCGTTGCAAAGATGAGCTGATGTGTTATGTACATGCCTCCTTTTCAGCTCTGTGTCTCAAACAGTGTGATGAGGCAAAAAAGGATAAATGATAATTGCCTCTGGATTGCAGAAGGCACAGGTGCAAATCAGATCTTGGATTGCCATTGAGGTGATTGCCATGCTGAGAGTGGCAGCTGAGCTTCTCTGGCTGACTATGCTGTTCATGGGACAGAAGGTCCTGCACAGCTCTTAGAGAATGGGACAGAAGTAAAAACTGCTTTTCAGGTGGAGCTTGATGAAAGATGGCATTAGTAGTACTTGAATCAGTGGTCTAGGAAGTCCCTTCTGGTTGTGGTGGATTTTCTTTAGTTTTTGTTTGTTTCTTTGTTTGTTTTAACTGACAGATTAGAGTTGGCTCTGTTTACTTCAGTGTTATTGCATGCATTTCCCAGAGGGCAGAGTTTAATCTACTACAGGAACAGTCTGTGTTGTATGGGATATTTCTTGACATGATGTGTTCTTGTTCCAGCTATTGCCAGCTGAGCTGAGATTGTTGTGAAATGTGGAGGCAATGGGATCAGATGGGAACTTCTCTGAAATCATAAGCTGGGGAGAAGGAGAGGAGATTAAACAAGGGTTGTATGAGGAGTGAGACCTTGAATACTTATGAAGAAGAGGTGTCAATGAATGCCTGTAACGTATGTTGGAGAGCTCAAAGGGGAATGGACTCAAGTTTAGGTGATTTGATTTAAATATAAAGGAATCCAGAAGTTGGTTTTCTGAAAGCAGAGAACAATTTATTCAAAGTGACCTGTGAGAAAAAGGACTGACAAAATAATCTACTACACAAAAATACTTAAAAAAACCAAAAAAACACATGCCGCAGTGATGTTTCAAATATATGATTGCAAATTAGAAAAAAAAAGCAAAAAGTATGTTCTGCTGGAGAAGAAGTGAAGGCAGGAACTAGAAATCAGAAAATCTGGAAAAGTAGGGACCAGTATTAAAGCTTTAGAAAGTAAATAGACAAAGATAGCCAGGAGGTACTTATGACTGGCAGAGACCTGAACAAAATCACTTTTTTTGCCTTTGAAAATAAGGAAGCCTCAGTAATGTAAGTGAGAGGCAAAAGAGGTAGGAATTATCAGAGGAGTTGGAACTGCTGCCAGGATGAGTCTATATTATGAAGAAAAGGAAGGCTGAAACTGCAACTTGAAAATGTAAAAGTATCCCATGACTATCTGTTTGTAACTTTGGGCAATATTATAGATGTGCCTCATACTATATTTTTTGG
>VYZT01046572.1:0-17093 GCA_013400735.1 Pomatostomus ruficeps
TATTATTTTATTTTATTTTACTTCTGCTCTGCATCTTGCTTGCCACAGTTACCACTGTAGGATTATCACCTTACAGCAGCAGAGAGAGTTTCTGTGTCAGTAAGGGAAGGGTTCCCTGGGGTTCCAGAAAAGGCACCGTCGTGCTCCTGCCAGACCTACAGCTTGCCATGGTTGTTGAAGTGCATGAAGGCTGAAGGGTTGTAAGAGCTTGGGTATTGCGGTTGGGTGGGAACAGTAGGTTAGACTAGATGGGTCCCTTGACAGTAAAGCAGTTAATATATCATTTTGCCACATCCAAAATATTCGTCACCTAGGGATTGTGATGGATACAGAGATAAGATTTTTCAGAGGCAGCCAAGGTGTTTTCACGATAAAAGACTCAGGATTTTTCAGGTAATGAGGCCCTCCAATAACCAAATATGAAATACTGACATTACCCACGTGTTCATTTCCATTCTCATTTTCTATCTTTTTTCATTCTCAAAATATATAAGCTCACACTGCCTGGAATCTCATGAGCTTTGTCTCTTCATTTGATTGCCTATTACCAAACACTCTTCTCTCCTCCTATTTAAGTCCAGTGCACATTTCAGTACCAGTGCCACTAGGCATAATCAGCTTGGCAAAGTTTCTCTTAGAAGCTATTTACTGTAGTTGGTGAGGGAGATTGGTGACACTAGTTTCTTGACAGCAGATTTGCAGTCAGTCAAAAGTAGAGAAGTAATTTAATTCCAGTGTCCTCTCCAGAGAAAATCTTTGAAAGGACAACAATAGAGTGGGAATAATATCAATACAGAAAGAGGGAAAGGACAGGAGCGACACCTCAGCTGTGTAGCTCTCATCCAAAAAGTGTGTCTTGTTCATTATTCATGTGTTCAGTGCAGGAGCTCTCATATCCGTCTGTTGCTGAGGAATGAATTCGAAATAGCTGTTGTGTTGTTGTAGGAGCGCTGGCGTGAAGAAAGAGTAACAAAACCCCTGGTAATAGTGTTAATAATTGTAGATTCCAAAGGTAAAATTAGGGTAGTACTTGGTTTTATAAATGAGGTATCCAAGTCATTTTTCTGTATATGGTTCTCTGTTGCAGGCCCACCATTAACTTTCCTAGGTCTAACCTCTGGTAAAGGGCAGGTTTAACTGGCCTAGACTCAGAAAATTCACCTTCCCAGGACACCACAGGGACCAGTTGTTCCAAGGGAGGTGTCTCCTTGATCTTCACTTGAACATGGTACATGCGTTTGAATGTGTCCACCTTAGCTGTTGGGAGGTTTCACTCAGAGTTGAAATGTGCTTAGCATTGATAGTAAAAAGAGATGTTACTTTTCTTGGTCGTGATTCTGTTTTCATTCCTGAGAGAGATGTTATTTGATTTGTATGATAAGAAGAAAAATTTTATAAACACAAGCAGACCTCTTAATGAATAATATTAACCTTACACATTAATAATTATCTTTCTCTTCAACAAATACTTATCCAGAGGGTGTAGCTACTTTTATCAGCCCCTCAGAAATACAAGGCAGAGCACTGGACACCTGGGTACCTCCTGTGGACTCCTAGGTGTTGTATGCTTTCTGTTCTTCTGCAAGAGTGAAAATGAAGCTGTTACAGTTAGGACTTCAAAGGGGAAGCCTTTGAAAATGTATTGTCATCCACATAGCCAAGCTCAGGCCTTATGTATTCAAAAATTGTCTTATATCCTGGGTTTAGGAGTATGTCTTGGCTCACTGGTACCTTGCTCAGATGGCTGGTACCCTGTGTGCAGGTTTTCCTATATCCATTTGTTATTTATTAATGGTATTTTCAGTATGGTTTCCAGAGCTGGTCCCCTAGTGATGGATGTTGGACATACACAGACTAAAACCAGCTTATAAATGTAGAAAGGTTTCTGATGCAACACTTTGCTCTTCCTCCCTGGTCTTGTACCAAGACATTGTAACACACTGGTAGTTCCAGTCAACACACACACATGCATATACACACATATATTTATATATATACAAGCAGATCAGTTTTAAACTATCTGTGAATTTTTCAGGAGTCCAAAGTTTTTGATAATTAGCCCTTGAAAAATATTGTGAAGTTTTTCGTCACTCGTGTTTTGACATGCAAAGACTAATGTTTATACTAAAAAAAAAAATTGCTAAAGATTCATTGCTTTCATTTGCACCTCTGTTTGATTAACCTTTTTTTTCTTAGCCTATCACTTTTTTTTCATCAGTTAAGGTTCTTTGCTGGTAATTCAACATGTTTGAAGCCCTCTTTGATTCAAGAAAATGAAAGTTGGATGGTATTGTTTGAAAAGGTGCTATTCCTGCTAAATAATCAAGTCATTCTGGTTCAGTTTTATCACTGATAGGTCTCCATTTGGCTAATTGGTCTCATGGCATGTGAAAGTGTTTAGAAGACATCAAAAAGTGACAGAAAAAACATGGCCCCAATTTATTTTAGTATTCTGTTAAACTTTTCTGAAGTTTCTCCTTTCTTCTTTTTAAAGCTGTGAACATCAGAAGGAAGCTTTATTAAATTGCTTTTACCTCAGACTACAGGGGGCTTTAGTGGAAAAGGGGAAAATGTTTGAAACTGTTGAGTCTTTGTTCTTTTTCTAAGGCAAGAACTTTGGGAGTCCACACAATGGGATTTTAATAACTGGTGTTATTACCTTCACAGCAGTAAAAAAGATGGGGGCACCTGGTTTTACTGAACTGGTTAAAAGGAAACAAAGCAATTCCATACAATACTTACTTGAAAAAGCACATAGAAGTATAAATATGTTATTTTCAAAAAGTCAAACAGTTCTATAGAACATATATGTGAAGTCTAAGAAAACATTAAGAGACTCTCTCTATTTTGCAGGATCTCAAGTACCACAGTGACACCTGGAAGCATAGGTGCACTTTCCTGAGTAATTAAGTCATTAAGAGCATCCTCTGGAGCCCTAGTGGATACACCTGTGCTAATGATGGCCCAAGACTAGTGTCTTCTCCAGAACTGGCACATCTGGCATTAACAGAGCTGCATTTCTCCTTTTCCTCTCCTTTAACCAGCTCCAAAACACCCCTCAGGGCCCAGAGAGGCCTTGCAATGGTTCCATCTATGTATTGCCTGGGAAATTCCCAGCTATTGCAGGGTGAGCTGTCCTTGGCATTCATTCCATGGCCTCTTCACTCATGAGGTGGTGTGTGAATGTGTGTTGTACACAGCCAGCGTAACTTTTCTGTAAAAGTGAGCAGGAACAAAGATATTCACAGTAGATGTTACTGTATGCATTTTTCCAAGGTGGCATGTTTCACTTAATTTTAAAATTTTAAATCTTTTAAGAATTGCAATCAGTGATATGAAATCAGACATATCAGATCTTGCATGACCTTGATATTTTTCTATTTCTCCCCTTGTAGTTGAATTAAACTGTCTTCAAGATAGCACAGTATTCTATGTGGACTCTGTGCTGTAATCACAAGTGATGAATCTGAAGTTCTCTAGTATTGCCCCGGGGAGGAGATAGTTGTGGGTTTTCACAGCAGTTTGCCCATGTCCTGTGAATGCTCTTAATTCTTCCTGTTTTTTATTGTTTCTTGAACAGTTGTTAGTGTTGGACAAGAAGAACATGCAACTGTGAGAGCTCTCTGTACCTGGCTGGCTATTCTTGCAGCTGCTGCTGCTGCACAATCTGGTGATGCTCTTGCAGCTCTCTGCTCTTCATAGCACAGTACTCACTGGAATGCAGTTTCTAGAGCAAGCTGCAAGATCAAAGCAGATACTGTGAACAAGTTTATTTTGTGTTGCTTCATTTCACATATCATCTATTTATTGATCTCCTGAGTCATTTAAGGTCCTCACAACCTGTCATTGCTTTGGTAATTTCTGTTGTTTTGCCATGTAACCAGACATAATTTTTTTCAACTTTTATTTATGAAACAAAAGAAATCTGCAATAATTATGGAGTTTTGTGCTAGGAAGTTTTGTAAAGTTTATGTGTTTATCTAAATGTCTCATCTCCTAGTTTGGTGAGTCAAGCTGATCAGTGAGTTCTTTTTACACCCAATTCAGTGAAGCTGACTTTTTTTATCCTTTGAGTCATTTGCTCTTACGTGCTTCCAGAACTGCTGTATTGCTGCTCTGGCCTTCTGCTATGCAAGTAAGCATTGCAGCTTGCCCCTAATTTTTTTACCCTTTTCTAACAACATGATTGCTTATAAATATTTCCACTGTTGTGGCTGTGGTTTATTTTCCATAGGCTCACACAGCTGTGCTTCATATCACTGTACACATATACAGAACTTGGTGCTCAAGCCTTGTGCCTTGGCCCTGTTCTCACTAGACCATGGGGGAACTTTTGGGAATCAAAACAGATTGGGCCTGTTTTGTGGCTAGAAACATTATTTTACCTCAAGGTACTTTGCCTGGGAGTCCAGTGCATGAGAATCCTGAGTGTTAAAGAGGGTTTTGGGATGCCATGCAGGCCCTGGTTATAGGTGGTATGGGGGTGAAACCAAACCTGGTAGTTGAACTATTCATCTTGCAGCACTATAGTGATTTTCTGTGGAGAAGAAACAGAAACATGACTCTGACTGTTTGCTCTTGAAAGATTATGAAATAAGTATTTGTTTTGCCAAAGAAGACATCCAGGTGCAGCTACATCACTAAAGCCTACAGAAAATTTGCGTCACCCTTATAGATGAAGGTAAGGGCCTACAACTGAAAAAGTCAGGCTTTTTACCAAAGGACTCTCAGGTTGGTTTTTTGTTTGTTTGTTTTTTTTGTTTTTTTTTTTTAATTTAAAAGTTAATATATGGTATCCAATTTTAGCTGAAGCTTTAAAACAATAAAAAAATTGCATAAAGATCCATGAAAGTATAAGTAAGCAAAACAACATGTCATAATGGTGAACTTTGCAAAGGTGTCACCTTAGACCTGCTGGCCTATCAGCAGCACAGCACTCCCTAATGGAAGGGAGCTGGGTGCCCTCCCTGGCCAGTGGGATTGTTTGGCTCTGAAAGTGTTCCACTGCTGTAGGCAGTTTATTTTGAATGTTTTGCCAGATGGGACTTCTTTCTTTTCTCTACTGTCTGAAGAGGGTATGCTTTAATTGTAAGAATCATTAATATTGGAGCTGAAATTTGCCCTGATGCTTCTTCCAGGCCATATATCAGACCATATATCAAAGTATGTTTTTTGCCTACCTGCATTTGAGTTACAGGTTTTTCTTGCCTTATTCTGAAAGAACACTGAATATCTGAATATGCCAAAATTTTAGACTGTTCTTATTTCCCCTCTATATGACATTTACATTCCTTCAAATCCTCCTTTCAAAAGAATCTTGTTCCTCTCTCTTCAGCTCAAGACACCATGCTATGGGGTTGGCAGGCATGTTTCAGGTGCTTCCCTGTGTACTGTGATCCTTGCTGCTCAGGGAAGTCACACTCTGAGGAAAATGAAGACTGACTGGCTCTCCTACTTCTTGTCTTTTATGATTTATAGCAATGGTACCTGCTGTAGACCATACCCCAGATCTGCTTCTAACCTACAACCCTGGAACCAGAAGGGCAGTAGATGCTAAGAGATGGCACAAGCTCAAAACCAAACTGGTCCCCATCATAAAAGTTAAAGCCACGTACGTCTGCCAGGTACAGTGGCTGGTGGACAACTGCTGGCCTAGGGAATGCTGACACAAACAGTACTTGGCTTGACAGTGTAAATGCAAGAAAAAGCCCTCCCAGGTGCTGTGAAAACCTTGCATTTTTCATTATTCTTTAAAGATTAATTTCAAATTTTCCACTCATTAATATCTTTTGCTAGTAAGTTGTTTTGTAAGATGTTGTACTAGTGCTAAGCAATTCTTTGCTTATTCTGTCCCTCTCTTCACTGGTCATTTCCTGAGCTGTAGTTAAAGGCACTATTTGTCTATTAACTATCACAAATATAAGTTATTTTGAATTTTACTCTGCTCTTGAGGGAGAGAAGCCTCACAGCACATGCTTTGTCATGTCTTTGTTCGTATCAGATTCTGCTGTGGCTCATTGCTTTATGACATATTTTCCCTTGCTTTTCTTTGTTCCCCCACTGCTATCCTGCAGTGTTCTGCAGTTAATTCTAGCTACTCTTTAGTTCACTTCAGGCACTTTTTTGTTCCAGTTGCTCGTAATTTTAATACTTTCCATAACTAGCCCACAGGGTTCTTTACCATGTCTGCTCAGTCAGTACTTTTTTAACATTAGCAAATTCTCTGTCCATATTGAACAGTTTTCTAGCTCATGGGTGTATTAGATGGACAAATTTAGTGCAACTGGTTGCTCTTGTGACACAACTTCTGCCATTATGTTTCAGATAAAAACCTTATTCATGGTCATGAACACTTACATTTTTCCTACAAAAATTGTCATTGTTGATTTTTTTTCTTTAATCACGTTGCATATAGTGCAATTTTAATAAGTTTAGGATTTTTGCTTCAGTTCTAAATTAAGCCATCCTACTAAATTAGCTTGAATTTCTTAATTAAAAATAGCAAGATATGCCTCTAAGGTAATGACAACCTTTTCTTTCATTTCTACACATTTCTGTAATGAGTTGAAGCCAGAGTGTATCTGGCTTTCAAGATTTTCTGTTTCTTTTTTAAAACTTGATGTACCAAGAGAAGATCAGTGTATCTATGTTCATGTAACTCAAAAGTCATCTATCATTTTTTCTCATCCATCTGCCCCAAAATTCTCTCTGCTGCTACAGAGTTGTTACACTCAAAATCTTGCTCATGGGCACAGAAGAAGCACACCTTTTTATATAAGTAAAACTAAAAAATTATTAGCATAATTGAAAGTGAAGCACTCTAACCTTTACTAGTCCAGATCTAATTGATTAAAAAAGAAGGTTAATGCAGTTAAAACATTCATACGCACATAGGTAGTACCTACCTCCCAGTGTTAGGCTGATGT
The DNA here is from genome assembly GCA_013400735.1 of Pomatostomus ruficeps. Classification (NCBI taxonomy): domain Eukaryota; kingdom Metazoa; phylum Chordata; class Aves; order Passeriformes; family Timaliidae; genus Pomatostomus; species Pomatostomus ruficeps. The sequence continues at coordinate 6,927 of VYZT01046572.1, forward strand.
CTCCACTGCTCCTCTGGGTGCTGAGGTGGGTGGGGTTTCATACTGGTGGCAGTGGTAGGGTGTTAGTGAATTTGGAGTCCTTCAGCTTGAGGAATATGTTTGTGGTAATCCTCACTCTAGGATCAATTTGGGGCCATTTTTATGTGTCTGCCAAAACCCTTTTACGCTTTTGCTCTGTCTTCATTGGTCTGTATTTCCATACCACACCCAATTTATGACATATGGTGTCTTTTGTATATGTTAGACATTATTTCTTTGTTTATTTCTGAAACCAGTTCTGTCCAGCGCCATGTCTGCAATCATCATCTTAGAGTATAAAACACTATTCTGCACAGAACAGCTGCTTCTTAACTGCTATCTTTATAAAACTATGGTTCTACTGTAAAAAGACAAAACAAATTGAATGTAGACATCTGGTGCCCTGCCTGCTTTTCCAACTTGTTCTCTTCTGTTGATGCTCTTAGCAACTAGTTCACCTGTGTTAAAAGACTTCTAGATAGTAGATACACGTGCTTGACAGTCAAACATGTACAATGTTGACAAAAAAACAAAGTTTTTTTTTCCCACATCCAGAAACGCCCCCAAAACAAAAAAATACACCTGCAAAAAAACACCACTAAAAAAAAACCAAACAAAAAAAAACTCAAAAAAGAAAAAGGCTATGAGAATTTGAAGATATGCCCAGGCAATTGATTGTGCAAACTGACCACAGAGAAATCGAGAGCACAATGAACTTCCTTGTCCTTGGGGATTGTATGGTAAATGGTAGATCTGGGGGGGGGTTTTTGAAAAGTAATTTGAATACAGTGATTCAGAGAATTCTTTAAAATAGTATTTTTTCCCTCTTTAGAAGCAATTTAATGTACTTTTATTTAATTGTCCTGTGACCCTACTGCAAAAAAAAAAAAACCCAAACAAACAAACCACAAACCACGAATACTCCCAATCCTGTTGCCTATGTGATTTCTTGTTATATACGTAATTCAATACAGTTAAGCAGAGACTGCCCAGGATGTTTTGCATGCTAATTGACAACTGCTTAAGTAGAACATAAAAAGCTTTAAATAATGTAAATTAACTAATAATACATGTTATTATAATTTATTTTCTTATAATCTTTATAGTGTTATTATTGGTACATAAATCCTTAAATAATAGCAGAAAGCTGCATAACTTATAAGAATTTGTTAAACATAAAGACAATTTTTAATATGTCATGGCATGGCATTTTGATGAGATCCATGAAGTATTCTGGAGAAACACACTGTACTGCCATTTCATTGATCTAAGGTGGCAGATGAAAGTCTTGTCATCTGCAGTACCACCTCATTTCGAAGTGAATGCAGTTACAGAGATGGAGTATGGCAATGTAAATAATGTTTTGCCTGTCTGAAGGAGCCCATTTACAGTCTTCAGGCCATTAGATTTCTGCCCCAGCTTCTTCAGCACTGCAATAGGATTGGAGAGTCAGTTTGAGATTGATGATTAATTTCCCACTTGTGCTGGAAAGGTTTCTTTTATATTTCTGTAAAACTGAACAAATGATTGCTACTAATGTTTTGCACATCAACTAGTAAGTGGAGGCCATTTAAGACAGAAATGTAGGATTTAGCTCCAGCTGCTGTTCTAATGTTGCAGAAAGCTTTTGCTGCAGTTCATTAAATTCAACTTCAGGCAGTCACAAAACTGCCAGCTAATTATTTTTTTCTTTCCTTGGCTGAGTGAATCCTGGTGTCACCAATTTCCACTCAAGAAATGGCGCTACAGAATTCTTCATTCTGAAGATTGAACAAACAAAGCAGTGAGGAAGATACCAACATAATTCTTATAAAAACAGGTAAGACTGAATCAGTGGAACTTTATTTCCTACCAGTTTGTCAGATTATCTTGGGAGTGAGACTGTATGGGACGTTGATTCTTTGCTAGTAGGTCACAGGGCCTTTCTTAATAACTCGTAGTTTATGTTTTGGGGGACCAATTACCAGATTGGAGATACAGGTTACGTGGGTTCAGCCCTCTAGTTGAAAAGGAGCACACCTGTGACTGAGAAGTAATTTTCCTCAGTAGTCAGTACATGGGGTGTTTTAATCTCTATTATCAGTACAAATCAAATTAAATTATGGCAATTTATTTCATTTTGTGCAATATCAAAATTAAAAATGAGATCCAGAATTGAAAGGTACATGTATGGAGTTGTCCCTCCTGACCTTGCATACAGAATATCTACCTGTTAACACATGGATGATGCTACACACCTCTTAGAAACTGCTGTAAACATACCTTGAGATTATCTGTACTACCCATGACTTTAAGTTGTTGGTATAACTTACAGATAAATTAACTAAAATCAGAACATCCCTGTATGTTTAAAACAACATTCCAAAACAGGAAATGTGAATAACCTCCTGCCATGGAGCTGCTCATGGAATAGGGATTTTTATTGACTCCTGGGGTGATTTACTCTTTAGGGACCTTACAATCCAAGAATATTTCCAAGCTAGTACACCAAGCTTTCACTCCAGAATTCTTGGAAAAATAATAGATACTGAAGATTTGAGCTTATGTTAATCATTGTTTATAGTCATACCACAGTTAGGATTTCAAAGAGAGACTTCTCCTTTCTGCTAGGATTGTACACACAGAGAAGAGAGTTCTTACTATGATTTTACAATTAAAATTTACATAAAATGAGTATCAAAAGGGAACAGCAGAGAAAAATGTAAAGTAACAGCAATTGAATGGTATGGTTAAAATATGTAGAATTAGGTATCTTCAAGGTTTCTAAATACGTAGTTGTACCTTGAGTTGCAGGAAGAGAGGAAAAATTACTTCAGCCTCAAAATTCACATTTTCAATATGCATATTTTTGCTTTTGACAGCATGTCTTCATATACTTGTAAGTTGTCAACTGGCAACTATTGTCATCTCACTGCGATCTTAAGAGTGAGAAGACACATCAAAAGAGAATTAAAGCTATGATAGCACTCAGTGCAAATGAGAAAAGTTCCACATAAGGCTGAAATCTGGCATTTATGTCAAGCACCAAGACACAATGGGGGCACAGGAAGAAAGCTGTTCAAGGGAATTGGGTTAGAGCATGAAAGCGAGACACAATATGTCACCCTTTGTCTTATATGAGTTTCATAGTTTTTACACTACACAAGTTGTGTAAATTAGTTTGGGTTCAGTTTGGAAGAGCTTTTTGTAGGACTTCATTAGGCAGTACATTAAAAATAATCTGTCGGTACCGGCCCACCATCAAACTGAATGTCCAGTCACAGAACTGTTAACTAAATTCTGGTCATGGGCTCAAATTATATTGCTGTTTTCATACAGATATCTTAAAGAGCAGCACTGGGAAGAATTAACAAGCTGAGAATTAAGTCACGTTTTGACATGTATAGGTAAGAAAGAGGATTTGTTTTTATAATTATTCAGAGAAGGAAAAAAATTATATTTGCTTTCAAATGAAACACTGAAATTGTGCTGAAACATTTTTTATTTGTAAGCTTAACAAAACTGATCGAGAAACATTTTCCTTTCATTTTAAGGAATTATATGACACTCTGAAGGGTATTTTTGAAAATAAAAGAAAACCTCATTAATTTTATAATTTCAGTTTCAGAATATAATTCCAAAAATTTTAAGGTCTAGATTCTGAATAAAACCCACAAAATATTAAAACGTATGTGGGAACCTCTAACCCCTCATCTATAAATGGACAAGTACCACATCTTATTTTCTCTGAAAAGACAAAGATTTTTAGATACATAAACCCATAATGATAATTAAATAGGTTCAACCTTGAACTGTTTGAAATGCGGTTTCTTTGAAAATGGAAACAATAACAGGTAGGATCATGGAACTTAGCCTGTGGCTAAGTTTTACTTTCACCATAGTGACAATTGAAGGACTTTTCCCTTGCCTAAATGGGGTCCAAATCAGTCCTGCGTGCCCAGCAGAACCTTAAGAAGGCTTGCAGGGACTAATGGCTTCCATCGAGCTCTTGTCCATGCAGTCTGAGTGCAGTTGCCTCCCTCACTGCCATAGTCTGCAGCTGAGCTGTGCCACCCACCCCCTGCTGTTATCTAACCAAGCTAGGACTAGCAGGATTAGGCAGTGTCCAACAGCATCAGCTTGCCAAGGCAGGCCAGAATTTCAATACCAGAACTGGCTCATGCATCAGGCTGGAAGGGTCAACTTCCAGCACCACCACACATGGATACAGTCACAGGCTGATGTTAACAACCTGACACCCTGCCACGCCTGCGCTCTCATGAGGCTCAGCCCTGGCCCACAGCAGAGCTGCCTGACAACAGAAAGAGCAATGGCATCTGCCCAAAGTCACTCAAGGTGTGACTCCAAGTAAGCCTGCCAACTTTTCTGTTTAAGCAGGGCTTGGAAAAGATGCCCGTTTACAAAACGATGTAGAGATGCTTCACCAGAATGTGACCACAGGGAACTCCCTCCACAGCCAGGGGCACTGCCCAAATGAAGGGAAGCAAAATTAGACACCCTCACCCTCTGCTGAAAAATAAAGGAATGGGCAAGCAGAGACTAAGATACACACACAGCCTCCCACCACACACCCACCCCATCCCTACCCCACCCCAAAAAAGCAAATATTTGTTCATCTGCCTTGTCATTACCTGCTTTTGAATAGACAGCCGGCTTTCCTGCACCTAAGAAAACAAACAGAAGGTTCAGAGACAACCTTTTCTGCAGCTAAACTGATGGTGATGCCAAGCAGATCCTGAATGGCTGCTCAAGCTCACTACTGTTACAGCAGGATAATTTTCTAGGTCCAATATCGGAGGCGTTCACATTACTAAAAGGCTAAAATACTTAAAAGTCTTATCTAAGTCTCTTGATTTACCTCTCACTTTATGTCCTTTCATTACATTTGTACTAGAAAATCATATTCTCCTGTAATGTTTGGGATTTTTAAAATAAAGACTACCTTTCCCATTAATCTAGAAGTCTTGCAAACAGTTGCCAAAGTCCTGACACATTTTCTTTACTGAATGTGAAGACTCTATAATCTTCATTAGCATACCACAGCTAATTCTCTTCTGCAGAGTTGAAATGAGAATTTTTCTTCTCTCAGATGTTTTTTAACTGGTTATAAAATCCTGCCTATATTGAATTAAGCATATTTAAATGATCTAAAAACTCCTCTCTTCTCCTATTGAGTTGTAGGTGGGAGTTCAAGACCAATGCTTCTGTGATTTTACTGTGGATTCCAGCAGGAAAAAAATGTAGGTAGGAGTTACTTGTGAAAATCCTGAAATGTCTCGAAAATCAGAGTTGTGTCCTTTCAAAATTGTGTTTAAATCTTTTAGAGGTTCGCCTGGAAGGGTTACTGGGGAGGTAATAACTACTGAAACAGGAAAACCCCCCCATGATCTGGTGTGTAAATTACACAGCAACACTGGACATGGAAAAAATTGAGTTTTGGAGAGCACAGAGGTAGAATATGAGAAATTATGAAAAAATGCAAAGTGACTTCTTCTTTTCTCTTTCTTCTTGCATAGGGACAGTGACAGATTCAGCTTCAATTGAAGTGAACAGATGTCTTTTAGTGAGATCTTGATTGACCCCTTATTCTCCACAGAAGGGTTGTTTTTTTCTGATATAAAAATGGCAAGGAAGGAAATTTTAAATACCACTGATTTATTTAATTTATTGGATACTTATCAATTAACTAAATATGTTTTGTAAATTTCCAAATCAACTAGGACTGTAGCAACAGACTTGATTGTTACCATAGTACCAGAAGGTATTTTTCTTTTTAAAGAGAAAGACTAATTTTTAACAAGTATATGTTTGCTAATGTATTCCAGAAAAAAAGGAGACTATTTAAAAGGTGGTCATATTTTAGGGATCTGGCTTTTATTGTTACTTTATCCCAGCACAGTATACCACATGTATTAAAAAAAGACATTAAATGATTTTGTGTTTATATTTATTGTCAGCAATACATCAGTTATGTAAAAATAACCCAGGTGAAAATGTAAGACTTGTTACATTTTCACATCATCTGTATTAACTGAATAAAGCTTAGTGACAATATACACAAATTTGCCGTAGTAGTTGTACGTAAACATTTTGTGCATTAAAAAAGAAATATACATAATTTAAAAAATAAAAAAGCATTACACAATTTACAAATTAACATTAACCAAAAAAAAAAGGTAAACATTCCTCAGACAGCTGCCTCCTCATTCTACAAAATAAATATTCAAGTAAATTAAGTTAGGCAAAATAAACTCTTAACTCTTAACAATTTACAGAAAGGTAAAAAGACAGATTTCCATTTAATTCAAGGTATATTTTACAGTGATTTACACATAGAGTTTTTTAATTGGTCTCTTCAAATTTTAAGATTGGAAAAAAAACTTTATTACATTTCGGCAGGAGGAAGGGAGTTTCAAAATTGATGCTTTATACCAAATATAAACAAGCTTGTGCAGTTGCATCAAAGCTTCAAAAAGGAACTGCTCCAGGACTCAAAGCAGACACAGTAAGCTAGAAACTACAGTTTTAAAAAGGAAAATATAAACCACCACATCAACAGGAAAATATCTACTTTGCTATTTTCTGAATGGTTTATTTGATCACTGGAAACATTACTTTCACAAACTAATAATCTACAGTAGCGGCTGCTTTAGGCACTGGATTTGTAGAAGCACTCTGATTTTTAAAGCAAATTGCTTGTCATTCTATACCGATAATTCACATATTATTTACTTCTGTTTCAATGCTAGAGGGCTTAATCACCTTTGCAACTTTTAGACTTACATAAAATTTCAGCCCTCCGTACAGCCTAGTATTTTTTTCTTGATAATGAGGGAAGCCATTCTGGCTTCAAATTTCCATGCACTTTGTTCGTAGAAAAAATAATAATAAAAATGCACTCTAGATTTTAAATGCAGCACTAGTATGATGCAGATGTGCACCAGATATTCACTGATCAGATATAAAATGTAACACATACTAAAATACTGGCATGGATTGCAAAGCCCAAACATACTTAAAAAAACCTTCCTATCTCTTTGTTTGTCCATTTAATATGGTAAGAAAAAGGAGATGTCTAACCTTTAACTTCAAGTTATTAAATACTTAGATTTAGGACATAAAATTCTTCAAGGCAAGAACTAGGCAACAGCTCCTGCTAAGACCAGCCAGTGTCATAAATAAAGATGACTCATAGCCAATGAAAGAAACCCTGTTCTCTCAATGCCCTCTTGTTTCAAAAGTATTTGACAACACAGAATCACTTTTCAAAGAACAGAACTCATTATTGAAATTTGTCTCCACACGTAGTTATCATTCTTTAATACATCATTATAATTTTTCCATGGTTTTTTTTGTAAGTCTGACAAAAGAGGAATCAACCAGGTTTTTCTTGTTTTCTACTCAAGAATGCTGAAAATGAAAATTGTCAAGATTTGTATTTTTCCAATGGATCTTTACAAAGTGATGTAAGACTGAAAACCCCAGTCCTGAAACACATATAAGAATGAACCACTGCTGTGGCAGGGGGCCACGGAACTTCATCAGCTGCAGCTGGATCAACGCATAAAATGAGAAATTAAACCTGCATCAAAGGTTGTTACCATTGTTCCTCTGCTCATCATTCCCATTTAGGGAATACTTGCACAGTGGGAGGAAAGTAATTTTCTTGATGCAGTAACACCACACTGGTAATATGTCAGCTAAGTTAAAGTAGGACTATGATCTCTCTTGAATATCCTCAAAATGCTCATTGGTTTCAAGAATTATTCTACATAGAACAAAGGTGTGTATTTTTAAGAACTGATATTACCCACTGATGTCCATGAGAGTCTCGTCATTTTTTCTGTGGATCTGGGCCAAAGTTTGCAAAGCTAGTTTCATTCAGTGTGCAAAAACTGGTGCTTCTTGAGTAAATAGAACGGTGAGTAGGCAGAAGTGGTTTAGGTTATAAAAAAGACCTGAGAACCTAATACTGAACTTCATATAACAATTATTTTTGAGAGGTTTCCTGATAAAGTTTTGTATTGCTTAGTAATGGCACAGTCACTTGTATGTTCAGGCTGCACATAGAAGCCATTTGAGGAGAATAACCCTTCTCAGGTCATGGATCACATCCGTAACAGGCATGTCACACGTACAGTGGCACGTCAATGAGCTTCATGTGGGAAGCGTAACACTGAAAAGCCATAGAGCCACGGAAGAGGTTAACAGTGAGTTTTCATACTGCCAGAGTTTTTTTAAAAGTCATGAGTATTAAAATGGCAGAATTATTCATCTTGTTTACTTGCCAGTACAGTCAGGAGTTTAACAGAATAATTAAGAGAGTGTATGGAATTATCCCAATTAGAGAAGACAAAACATCTCTGAGTATTGCACTGCCAGTAGCAGTGAAAAAGCTCTCATTAGCAGAAGGAAAGAAAAGCAAAACCGTTTTATTTTAGTTGAACAATCAGAACACCTTTTCAGACAAGAAATATGTCATTCAGGATACAGGGCAACCACTTTTCTTTTTCTTTTCTTTTTTTTTTTCTAACAAAGTTAACAAATATAAAAAATCTAGTCATAAACAGCATTCAAAGTACAATTAGAAACCAGCAGGACAATCTATACCAGTATAGGTAGATGGGGCAAGAAACTAGACACTTGTATTACTGCCATGGTGTAGAGAACAAATGGCTGCTGTGATGAGGAACAGTGTGTACAGCACATGTCGTAGCCGATTCCATCCCGTCACAGTCCACACTGAACACTACTCTCTTCAGGATTCAAGACCTGTCTACTTGACACTCCTTGCACAAGATACATCATTATCCTTTCTGAAAAGAGGCAGTTTCTATGGCAATACTAGTTAAGTGCATATCATGCTGCACTAATATAGTGCAAAAATTTGCCTTACATGTAGCAAAAAAGATGCAGGCAACAGTTTGAGTTAGAGAAAGTAGAAACGCATTGTAACATTTACAGCAGGTATTTTTTTTCCAGACAGCAACCACTAGAAAATAGTGAATCTGAGAATGTCTCCTTTCTGGATGCACACACGAGGCCTTTACACTTTGGAGTGGTAACAGGACAGAATTTTGCAAGTGAGTCATTGCCCTCTGAAACGCAGGTTAACACAAGTTATCATCAACTGACAAACTGTTGAACTTGCTCAGTGGGTTAATCCCAGTTAAAAGTTAATATTGTACTAAGCACTAAAATGCTCTTCATCACATATATAATCTGATAGAATAATACATATGGTTCAACGGAGTATATATGTTATGTTTGAATATAAAGAGTCATAGACAGGTTGGTACAAACTCATCATGCGTACTGATTATACTTGGTTAATGATGCAGGGGCTTCCAAGTGTTAATACTGTCAGCTACAGTATTCTGGAGACAGAAGTGGTGCTCCGTTCTAAGCCTGAGGAAACACCACAGATCTCCAGGTGCAGTGTCTATTAACGTGATTCTGCCCAATTTCTCAGTGCTGATGGTCTAAAGTAAAGCAGTAATGCCTTGAATATTGGTAGGCATTATGAAATCCATCCTTCTTTATCTATGGTGCAGTTACAAAAAAGAAAAAGTCAAAACCCTTAATCCACTCCATAGAAAATCCCTGTGGCTTCGGACACCTTCTGATTTCATTCCTATAGTTTAGACTCCATTTGTCACCATGAGAAGTTGTATTTTACATGTCTGCATCTCCATCATAAGCCAAGGTTAAAGGTTTCAGTCGGTTGTTCTGTCTTCTCTGGGGCTTCTTTGGCTTTTTGCTGAAACAATAAGATAATTTTTAAATAGAACAACCAACTAATAACATACAAAAATGTATTTCAGTCTTACATGAAAGATGAGCATGTTGATAATGCATTCAGTTGTTTGTTTATAAAAAGCTATAAGCCTAAAACTTCACTGGGATCACTAATATCTCTTTATCAACATACAGCAGTATCTAATTCAAAGCTCAATTGTTCAGAAACAAACTGTTATGGTGCTGATGTGACTTGATGAAATCCTTGGCAGGTACTCTTGCAACACCACTCAGTTTTCAGAAGAACACAAAAGCCTGCCATGCAATTTCTGGTCATGTATCAAAGCTGCAATCAGGTTCTTTTAAATTATGTGAGTCGAGCTGCTCTTGACACATCAAGGGTTTCCACAG
>VYZT01046580.1:4588-19280 GCA_013400735.1 Pomatostomus ruficeps
AAAGAAGTCATGGTTACAGACATTTCTAGAAGATGGGGTTTGGCGAGAACAGGCACTAATTTTAACTTCTTGGGAATTTTTTGGGAGTATTCATTTTTTTCCTGCACCACAGAGCAAAATTCTCTATGCATGACTGGACTGAGATATAACATTTCCTTATTTTGGAATATTTCCCTATTTAAAACAGTCATCTTTTACATGATGACAGATTAATTAGATTTAAATAACCCAGTCCTTAGGGAAAATACTCCAAGATGAGGGAATACAGATGCTGCCTATTCAAAATGCCTAAAAAAAATTAAAACAGAAAAGTCATAAAATGTTGAATTTGCACTGTGCTGGGATTTTAATCAGCTTGACTGAGGCTATCTAGTTATGTGGCAAAATCCATGGTCAGCTGTAATAAACACTCCTTCTGCTTCAGTTTTTGAGAGCTTTTGCAGCTGTAGAAGAAACAGGCATTTTCATGTCTCTGTCAAACAATACATAAAATACTCTAGAATAGATGATGTGCAAAAACAGGTGACAGAGCTGTGTGTTAATAGATTGACTTGAGGAAGCAAGTGTGAGGGACCTACTTTCTGATATTGATTGCCTCTTAGAGTCACTGCATTGTGAAAGTGGAACTCATTTAACAGAAGCCCTTGAGAGAGAAAAATTAAAAATTGTACCTGGCTCTAGTTTCTTGTCTACATGGAAGCTGTATTCATGTCATTTAGAAAGGACCTCTGAACCAATTTTAAGCAATTTTTCATCAAGTGAAATACATTCCAAAATTTCTAAAGAGGACTGTACTGTTCTGCTTTTGCTTGACTCACTATAGACATGAACCCACACTACAGACATGAACCCGTAGCATGTATTATTTAAATGTGTAAGTCAACACAATTTATAGGATTTAGAATTGGAAAGAATATGAATTATACAACAGAAACCTTTCAGTGTGCTTCAGACTTGAATGTTTTTAATGCAAAATTAAGATGCACACTAAACTTAAAACCAGAAGGACTTAGTGAGTAGTTAGATAACTGAGCAGACCATCACGCCCATTTGTTCTGCTGTCAGCAGCGAGTTTAGTGAAGATCTCACTGGAAGGTAGGGAAAGTAGATATGAACTGAGCTGCAGAACCAGGATGGTGCTTTTGAGTGACTGTTACCTGATGAAACAGATTCAGGGAATCCACATAGTGAAGCTGCTCTTTAGTGTGAGTGTGGCTCTCTCAAATTTAATTTGAACAGAGCTTGACAAAAAGGTACAGATACTATGTAAAATACAGAGTTTTGATAGAAGGAAGGAGCCCAAGACATCCAGAGCCTTTGCTTAAACTAACAGAAATGTACAACAGTGAGAAAGGCCTCCAGCTGAGTCTTGAGTCAAACACAAAAACCAGATAGAGAGAAAACTGGGCTTTACTAGTTCTCTAGTTTTGGTGTTCAAAGAGTGACCTTTTTTATAATGAGATGTACACATATTGTGAAATGTTACTCTAAAGGGAATATAATGCAGCCTTGATACTCCTTTTAAGAACGCTGAAATCAGGATGTGCCAATTTAGCAAAGTAAGCTTTCAAAATGGGCATGACGCTTTTTATTTTCAGCTGAGCACTTCAAAGCCATCAAAATAGATGTTACCTTCTGTTTTGGAAACTGTCAGAAACCTATAAATAAGGATAAAATAATACAGGAGCAGGAAAAAGTGTTGTGCCAGCAGTTAATGTTGTTTCTAATTTTGTTGGTTTTTTTTTCTTTTTTACAGTGTGTCCTATTCAGTTCATGTCTCTGAGGATTACCCAGGTACAGTGCAACATTCTTGTCCATGACACACATATACATTTTACCACAATTTGCTGTATTCAAATGAGAATATCTGAAAGGGTGTTGATGTCTTCCAGGTGCATCTTGTGCTGATCATTTTCCATTAGTTAAGATTATTTTCACAGTAATTACTCCTTTTCAGGCATCATTTATCAGCTGGGTCAGGGTGAGAACACAGGTTCACAGGTTTAGATAGGCCATAGCTTGGGGATCTTTCCACATCTGGAGCCAACAGCGATAGGAGTGAGAAAGTGCCCAGCTTCTCTTTGGCATGTAGATAAAGGCTGATCTCTCAGGAGCCTGAGCAGCCTGGCACAGGGCCAGCAGAGCACTTCTGCCTGAGACCATAATGAGGCTGCTCATGTTCTCCAAGTTCAGCCTGCAGACTGCCGCTCGCTCGCTCGCTCGCTCGGGGTCAGGCGCAGCCAAGCGCTCCTGTGTGGCTCTTTGGTGATGTTGGCTCGCAAAGCTATTCCCAGCTACTCACTCCTGCCTCCTCGTCATACTTTGAGCTGGGCTGGCAAAAGTATTTGCGTAACCACGGGGCCAGTCTTGACAAGGGGTGTTATTCATAGGAAACAGAAGCAGGTAAGAACAAAGGCAGGTGTTCAGGGAGGTTATTTCCCCAGTTTCCCTCACAAAGAGACTTCACAGATACTTCAGGCAGCACAGACTGTCAGAAGTAGAAGAGGGAAGCAGGGATGACATGTGCTGTGCAAGTAAAGGTTCATGGTAGTACTTTTGGACTGCACCACATTGTGCACCTGTGATTATTTAATAGTATAAGTACCATGAATGATATGAAACCCTCTGTCCTTTTTTGATCTTTATCTGTAGCTTCTCTGAATGTTTCTCAAAGAAATATATCTTGTTTCTCTTAGAAGCTCTAAAGAAGTGTGACTTTGATCTTCTTCACTGATAAGCAGCAGATTCTGTCTGATCAAAACACCAGTGTTTGAAGCAGATAGAGAAAAAAATCAACTGGTGCTAAAAACAATGGATTCTGTGAAAGAATGCTAACAACCTTTATTAGATTTATTTTTTTAACAAGTAAAAACTGGAGAGGAGATACTGATATTAGTCTATTCAACATTTAGAAATGGGAGAAACTGAGATTCATAAAATGTGCAATCATACCAGTGATAAAAGAATTTACTGATTACTGCATTGAGCTGACAATGAACTGAGGGACAAAAAGCTGAAAAAAATCTTCACTATGTGTTATTAACAGTTTCTTCCATTAAATACCACAAAATTTGACCTCTGGGAACCTCTAAGTAAATGGTAAGCTGAAGCACTGAACCAGCAACAGTTACTCATACAGCACATGAGAGCTCATTTCCTGGCAAACTCTTCTGTCTGATAGACTTCAAAATTTCCTTGTGAATGTTATTTCCAGTATGGCCTGGTAGCCTACAAGCCTGAGTGATTTTAGTGTCCCTAAAACCTGATGAATATTCTGTGCCATCACGCCCTATATTTTAAAGGCAGATTGCATTTGAACATTTCACACTGTAGTTAGCTTAGAGTGGAGCGTAAACCAGCACATGTTTACTGATTAAAATCCCGCCCTTCAGGGCTTCAGAAGACCTGATTTCATTCACATCTCAAGCTTTTGGAGGATATATGTGTGCTTTATGATGAAGAGATGTTCAGTGTGTTAGTTATGATAATGACTTTTTGCCAGTTTACAGCTTTGATCATAAAACACTCATTTTGAGTTGGTAAGCCAGATTCTCTGTTGTCTGTTTTTGTCCTAAATTTCTAACCTAACTGTGTGCTGACTGTGGCTCGCTTCTCTGACATGTATCTTAAGGAATGTTGCAGGGACATGTCAGGGTGTGATGGTGTTAAGTCTGGGAAGCTCTGTGCTGATATCCCCAACTGGATGATGTTCTTCAAGTACTGCTGTGAGTTGATAGAGTTCAGAGCAGCACATGCTCTCGTATCAAATTTCTCACAGGATAAATCTTTATAGGTTAAGTCCATTAGTGCATAGCTATACCAAACTTGTATCCTGGGTAGATTAAGAGTGTGTACTACAGCGTGTATCAAATTTGTATATCCAGGACAAGGCTGTCAGAGTTGATCTTCAGATAAATTGCTAATGCATGCAATAAATATATGAAAATAGAAGAAATTACTTCATTATACAAGTGATGTAATTCAGCTAAAATGATACCACCAAAAGTAAATTTTAGACACTAAACCAAGAGCCTTGGGTAGTATGCATACTCCCACAGCCTGCATTGCTGTAATGTATGCAGCATCACCACTTTGGTACTGGTAACAGTGTGTAGCTGTTGCTGAATTACTTCTTAAAGCATCAAATACAAGCAGCTGAGCATTAAATCGTACCTATGGAAACCGTAATGTGACATGACAACTTTCAATAATGGAAGGTGTTTGAGAGTTTCATAATTATGAGTGAAAGCTAAAAATGTGCTCACAAAGGCACACTGAGAACCTAACAGGAATAGTGTTGAGACAGTAATGTCTGAAAGTTACGTATCCATTGCTGAAGTTGTGAAAATATAACTGAAAAGTTTAGAGGCAGGTAATAACAGTTTCAGCAAAATATTGCTGTAGCAATTTTCTCATAACATTGACACAACTGGGGAAAATAATTCTTCCAAGGAGCAGTTATAGAATATGACATCAATGAGTAGACTGAAGTGCCACTAATATGAGTGTATCATGACTCCTGTGGGAACCATCAGAGCAGCAAGCATTTTGCTAATGAATTTATGTTCAGAATGATTTGTGTTGACTGACAGGAACTTGAAGAACTGCTTGTAGTCTTTTATCCCAGTGATTTGTAGGTTACACACCTTTCTTAGATCTCAGAGACAGAGAGAACCAATTTGGCAGCAAGTAGTTTGCTGCATTCCTTTGCTAGGTCCAGGCACTGGGTCTTCCAGTGAAGAGGAGAGGTGTTGCTACGTGTCAAGTGTTAGAAACTGGTTATTGAAGAAAACACATCAAAGTCATTATCTTAATTTCAAGTCTCATCATACTGATGGAAGGAAAAAAACCCTAATAGCTGCCAAATAGCAAAGGAAAAAAAAAACAACTTGGCAGTGAAAGTCATATTATCCAGTTGCCAAGAAGGAATGACAATGGACATTAGAATATAATTAAAATCTATAAAACGTGTAGCTGAGCAGTCTTCTTTTCCATATATGTATGTCTATTCTTTACAGAACATACTATTTTTCCTAGTTTTCTATATGGCAATAAGCTTTAGTACAAGGATTTCCTCTCTCTCTTCTATGTATGTGGTGTTAAGTATATTTGGAGCCAAATGATGGCCTCAGCTCATTAGACTGAGTAACTTAAACTCCCAAAACCAGGAAGCAGATGGGCCTGTGTTGTATGTGCAAGGTGGATACTGAAATGGTGGTGACAGTAAGGTGCAGTATGTAAACAGAGGCAGGGCAGGGCTTCTTGCAGAGGGCAAGCTGAGCAGCCCCAGGCTGATAAGCTGCAGTGCCCACAGGAGTGCAGGGCTTGGGCCGCAGTGGTGCTGGTCTCCTGCAGCATTGCTGCACATATGGCTCAGACTGTCTTGCGGAACAGCACGGGACGCAGAGTAGGCAGAGGTGTGGGACGGTGTCAGACCTGGCAGATGTGTTTCTGGGCTGTTTCCCAGGTGGCAGCCATGAAAACCTATCTGTGTGTGCAGTGTAGCTGCTGCGCTGCCCGGCCCAGCACGACATGCAAAGAGTGGCCACAGCCCCGGGCTCCCTCTTGATAAAGGTGGCTAAGAGCTGCTGTTGTGCAAAGGCTGGTATTACTGAACTTTCCTCTCAATTAATGTTGACACCTCTAACATTTCCCTGGAAGCACTCAAAAGCTTTGAGGTTGCAGCACTATGCTTAAAATTGCATGTGAATTCATGCACGTAGCTGATGTGAGACCAAAGTGTTCAGAATTGTAAATAGATGAGTCCTTCTTTCAGTTCTCTTATTTGTCACATTATCTGTGATAATCTTAATTGTCAGCCTTTCTGCTCTAGAGCATAGGTTTCAATTTAGCCCAGATCATTAGAAAACAAAGTATCATTACTTTCATAGGCAGTTCAGCAGTACATCCGAAATTAGCTCCTGCAGATACTACACAAAACCTTGCTGCTTCTTGGTTTCTGTTAGTAAACATTTAGTTGGAAAGCAAAAAAAGAAACCAAACCAACAAAACCCCAACAAACACACTCCTCAGCCTAATCCCTACATTTAAAACAAAATTGATGAAATAGAGTTATCACATTCATATCCATACCAATGTTTTTGTTAAGTGGGAGGATTTTTTTCTCTCTCTGAATCAGGCACAAGAAACGTTATCCACTGATTAGAAAACACTTCAAATAACTTTTATGTGACTAGGCAAAATGAGGTACAGGTATTTTACAAAATTGGCTGTTAACACCCAGCTTTCGGTGGGGCTTTCACTCTGCATAGCAGATCTAGCTTGTGTTTTGGTGTCAGACATAGCAAGAAACCTAGAACACGTATTAATTTTGAAAAAGGTGGGCCAGTCTAAGCCTTGTGGGTTGGTTCAGAGCAGTGCTTGGTGTGATGCACAAAAACCATGACATCGAACTCCAGGGTTTTGCCTTATAAAGTTTGGGTCTGAATCTCCCATACTTATAATAGTTTTATTTTTGGTAGCAATCTCAAGGGGAAAAAGCCACACACGCCAGGAAGATGACAGTGCTCAGCTTCCCATAGCATCTGGGGAGTGGTTCCTTGTGGTACAAGTGTGGGATAGGAAATATTGGAAGGGGCTGACAAAGCACAGTGGAACTTCACCATGCAAAGTGTTTTGTTTTTTTTTGTAGATAACACTTACGTTTCCAGTTCTGATAATGATGAAGATGTATTAGTTACAACAGAGCCAATTCCAGTAATTTTCCACCAAATTGCTACAGGTAATCCTATGTCCTGATAGTTTTATCAAGTACATAATTTTGGAGGAAAGATAAGATGTTGTCTGTACTTAAAGGGAAATATGTTTAAGTGTTCAGCTGTACAGTTTGCTATTTTCTCACAGTCTTGTTCTAGTAAATTGTCCTACATTTCAGAATAGAAGACATTAAAATAATTCTTTTGGGGATCTCCACAATTGTGTGCAGCATGTATTTTTTCTTTTAATGTCTTGCAGCCTGTGCTAGAACAATTCCCCTTGCATACAGTTAGAGGTGCTTAGTACTTTCCAGTTATGAGTTTTCATGATCACTTGCTTAAAGCTTCACTAAATCTTCACCATTGCAGATGAAACAGTCTATAACTACCACTGTTTCTGGTGAATTATTTAAGAAAATTTCAAACAAAATGGTTCAACTGTTTCACTAAATTCGACTATAGAAAAATGATTTATTTTTTCCCAATGATTTTGGGGACCTCTCATTTTAAATTATTTCCCTATTTTCAAAAAGTACTTGATACATGAAAGGGTATGCTTGTCAGACATACAGGCGCGTTTATACTGTATTTAATAAAGATTTGTGCATAGTCCATAGAGACATTTTAGATTCTAGCAGACAGATTCTCTGATTATGTCAGGCTGCAGGAGAAACTGCACAGAGCACTCTTAATTCTGACTGTTCTTCAGATAGGAACATTTGACTTTGTAATTTTTTATTATTATTATTATTATTGTAATTCTTTAGGCTGGTTTTTTTGCATCATATAGAATTACTTTGGATTCCACTGGAAGACCAGTATGATCTTCAGTCTCTGATCTCCCTTATACAGATGTAAATCAAGAGTCATTTCACTGAAGTTGTTGCAGTGGCACACAACCAAAATCTTGCTATTATTGTCAGGATTTTCAGATCAATTTTACTTGCAAGTATTTCTTTAATTTGAAAAGAAATTAAGCACGTAATTTCCAATAGAGTAAAAACCTACCTTTTATATAGAAGATTGTATTTTCCTGAGGGGTTTTGATTTTCCATTCTTTTGTAAATTATACAAAATTAATGAATGACACTACATTGTAAATCACGAATTGGGAAAAGTTAATGTCCTACATAGATCAGCTGAGTTTCAATTCATGCTTAAAAAATGTCTTCTGGAAAGTAGGGGCTTCCTAATTTTAGACTGTTGCATTGTAAACTCTTTGATGCATTTCATATCTGCAACTTTTTGTTTGTTATTTGCTCTACTACTGCAACTAAGAATTCCAAGTCTGCATATGCAAAACTACTTCACTTCTTTTTTCACATATGTTCCTTATTTTCCTTTTGTTTTTTTAAGAATTAAGAAAAACCAATGATGTCAACTATTGCTTATCCATAAAGTCAAAATTACAGAGGGAGAATGGAGAGGTATGTATTTTTTGTATGCATATTTTAACAAATTATTTTAAGCAGCAAAAGAAAATAATGAAATATGAATGTTTACCATAGACTTCCTGTCAAAGTGTGCTTATTCAATCTGCGCATGTTTACATGTTTTAAAAAGTGAGCATGTTTCACTGGGTTTCATACATGGATTAACCAGTGATTCACTTAGTTGGGACAGAGATTCTCCTTCTATCCTAGGCAAATATGTTTTTGGTGTTTCATTTTTTGTTCAACAATGCTATAAACCCTGTTGACCTTAAATATACAGCTCTCCTAGAGGAGTAGATAATGATTCCATTACCTTTTAAGCTACTCTGGCACATAAGACCTCATCTCAATTACTTAGCTCACTGTTTCTTCATGTGGCCTGCAGCAATCCCACTGCAGACTGTAGACCTCTGCAAGACTCTTGTCACCATAAGCAGGGTCTTGAGTATTAGGGTCTTCCAGGCATGGTGTATTTGTCCTATGCCTCTGGCACAGGTCTCTGACCAGTCTCACTGAGACATTGAGAAAGAAGTGGCACTAATGTGAAATCTACTGGGTTGACAGTGTTATGGCCTCAAAGAGGGTAGCGTATAGGCTCCTGCCTCAAGCAAGAAATTGAGCATAGTCAGGACTTCAGGTGCTTGACTTAAAGACTTCCTTTGGCAAGGGTGGGTGCTGAGCTTCTTGATTGTGGAAGGGGGAGATAAGCATGCCTAGATGCTACACGTATCAGGTTTTTTTGGTAAATGAAATGTCATTGGATGTGAAAAACTGCACTGAAAATACTTTTGCTTCTACTGCCTCATCATTGTATTCAGTGTTCTGTGAACATAAGAAAAACAAGTGTGGGAAGAATTCGCTCATTTCATTAAAAAACTGAGATATAGTTAGCTTCTGTAGGACTGAGTTTGAGCTTGTATTTTGGTTTTAGTTGAATCAGGTACTTAAATGTGAAAGTACTGAAAAAAAACCTCCTTTATAAAAAGTCTCTAACACTGACAATTTCTGTGGGCTAGGCAGTTTAAGTTTTGGTTAGGATATGATGGGTTTGTCACTATTCTAATGTGAGAGTTTCATTCATATTTTTTTTGGTGTGAATTTTTGTCCAGTTGATTTCTGTTTTGAAACAGACTTCCCTCTGAAGTAATTTTATTATAAAACAAAGAAGACTAAAGTAATTTTATTTATTTTCAGTGAAGTAGAAACAGAAATTATTTTTATGCCTTATCAAAAATTGCCATGAGATTGGATCAAATACAGTTTTTCCACTATATATATACATACAGTTAATAGAGCAGGAATTTAGAGGCAGAGGTAGAAAAACAGGATTACAATGTCTGACCATAGAAATTGATGATAAGTACATATACATATTGACATTTATGGCTGTGGAATTTAGGGGTTATTTCTATTTTTTGATTCATATATCTGATTTCTATTCTGTTATGACAGATTTGTGTAGGACATGAATAAGGTAAAAGGGGTTAATACGTTATGTTCAGGTTGAAGTGAAGAATTAAGATTTCAACGGATGTTCTTTAGGGGCTACTAGACAGCGTAGGGCATAGAAATAACGCATACGTTGTGGAAAACAAGAAGTACTCTCTCAAGCAATTACATGAGCATAACTAAAGGTTCCAGAGGTGGGAAACAGAATATAACATTTCATCTCATGCTGAGTTGCAGTCAGTACTACGATCAGTTCTGTTTACTGGATGATATTATTCACAAAGCAGCCTATTTAGAGCAGGTTTTAATTAGGTAAGCATAGGACTTTCTAACCCTTCCTTTTCACTGTCTCAGAGCAGAGCTACTCAGGAAATTAAGTTTAAACTTTTCTGGCACCAGGATGGAACTTCTGTTAAAAATAGTAATTAAGCAACAGTGTGTCAGATTTTCACAGAAGGAAACATTAGATAGTCCATGCTTGCACTTGGGTTATTTCCTGAAACTATTAGAGTTTATTTACAAGAATACAATAAAATAAAATTATGGTAGGTTGCTGACACACCGAAAGATCTACGTCCAGAACCAGTCTTGGTGGGAAGGTTATGCTTTCTTTAGCAAAAGCACAGGGAGAAGTATCTGCACATAGTCTGCTGAATTATCCAGTTCTTTAAAATACCATGCTGTGTTTGTAACCACATAAGTATTACTTCTCTAACACATATTCATGGTGTTCTATATACCTTTTTTCATCTGATATTTCACTCTTCTTAAAATGGGTCCTCTGAAAAAATTATACTAAAAGATCTGTTAAGAAAGGATGCTATGAGCTTATTCGTAAAAGCATAAATCCTGTAGTTACATTTAGAGCTATAAATGAATATAAATGAATATCTTACTTTTATGATTGTTAACTTTCCTTTTCCATTAAGGAATCATGGCACAACAGCACAGTTGAAGAAGACTCTGAAGGAGATAATGACTCTGAGGAATTTTATTATGGAGGACAGGTAATGTTGGAAATTTTTTGCACAAGTTCCAACAAAGTAATATTTGAGACTTCTTACGTTTGTTCCATTATAAATTTATGATAATTTAATTTCTTATGGTTTTTTTCAATGTTGAGTAGAGTGGCATGTGTATAGGTACATAGCATTATATGGCATAAATATAGAATGTGTTAAAAGTTAAAATTATATCAAATTCTTTGTTTACTTTTGCAAAGCTATAAAAATGGAAAAGGCAAATGCCCTTCAGAAAGCTTGAAAATAGAAGCTAGTTGCTTACTTCCAGGAAACAGATAACTGACTGTAAAGCTTATCCCATTATTGATACAAATGGGAAGTCAGGCTGGATCCAAATCTGTTTCCTTCTGGAGGATTGCCATTTTTTAAAGTAAAGAGCACTGCATTTTTATGGTGAAAATGGTTATTACAAAACAATTTTGGTGTAGGCAATAGTCTGTTCCTTTTCTGAGCTCTAGAGTAAAATTCACCTTGAAAAATACTGCATATTTTAGATGATTGTACTGCTCTGTGTCTTTACTTCTTGTTCCCTCAGCAGAATTAATTCCTACATTCTCTTGTGTGTTGGGAAATAAAATCTTTTCATGCCTTTTCCTTTTGCAATGTGCTTCATGCTTCTAGTCCCTTTATTCAGATTTTTCTTATTTTTTAGCCTCAGTGTTGCCCCAAGGAATCTTTCCTCACTTATGTTATTAGAACTGTTTATTTTGATGAACATTTTAGCAAATTACAGTCACTGTTTATGAAAGTTGTCCCTTGCCTCAGCCTTGAGGCTGAAGCCATCCGTGTCCTGGGTGCAGAGCCAAGGCTGCAGAAGCACGCCAGCAGTGCCAGCAGGGTGGGTCGGTGCAGAGAGCGTGGGATGCTGATGAGCAGGACATCGCTGAGTCTCTTTCCTTGCAGAGCCAACAGTGCGGTGGGGTTAGAACACAAAATTCATGTTGAGGTGTTTTACAGTAAAAAAAAACAAAAACAACAAAACCCCACAAACAAACGAACAAACAAATAAACTACACCATGTCCCTGAAAACCTATTAGAAGTTTTATTGAAAGTGGAACTGAAGCAATGTATTTTCATTGTCTGAAATAGCTAATGTGAGGAATTGACTCATGTTCGCTTCAGAAATGACTGCAGGAATTGCTCCCTTCAGCCGCCGACTCCTGCAGCCCCATCCTGGGGAGTGCTGGGGAGGACCATACGCATAATTCACTGCAAAGAGCGATATCTTATTTTAATCTGCCTGAGAGGAGAAAGCTTCTGATCTTGTCCTGTAGTGATGAGTCGTGTGTACTGGCTTCCTTTTTCAACTCTGAAGAAAGGGCAGTAAACTCAAGGTGAAGGAAAAGGCAGAAAACAGCTGGTAGTGCTTATTTCTTGAACAAGGGCTGGTACATCTGGTAAAGGGTGCCTGGCAGTGCCCAAATGAATTAATAAATATTAACACTGCCTGTGAGATATGAACACAGATAGCAGTACATCATTTTGCAAGGTGTAAAAGAGCTCTGTAATAGACAAGACTGGTTAGAATTTAAGTGCCTTATATTAAAATGGAAAATAGATTATATTGCATTGTCTTCTCTACAAGGTAATGCGTTTAACTGAAGGAATAGTAACTGGCAAAAAAAAAAATCATGTCTGCAATAAAAATAAAATATCATTTGATTATTAATGTCTTGAATATAGAATATCCGGAAAGCAAAACAGGAGACCCAGGGGGAAAAAAAAAGACATCATAGAAAGTGTATTTTAAAAGAGGAAAAAAGGGCATGTTTACTTTAAAATTTCATTATCAAAAAGGCAAAGGTCTAAAGAAGACTTTTAGAGTTAAAAAATAATATTGGGGATTCAGAAAATAAATAGGAGATCAGGTAATGAGCAGAGTCCCTTGAAAGGCATAAAAGAACAATCCTTTCTCAAGCAGAGTGTTTGTAGGAGTTGTTAAGTGAGCACCAGGTGTATTGGGGAGACAAAAGATTTGACCATGTATGTGAGGAACAAGCTAGGCAGGCTCCTTCATCTGAGACAAGTATGTGACATGCCCACAGAGAAAGGGGACAAAAATACTGACTTTAGCCAATAGAGGGAAGAGATGGCAGTGTAATTGTGTTCAATACATTTGGGAAGGTTGGAGGTCAGGGATAATTCTTAGCATTTTTAAGTGATTACAGCTGGAAAGACAAGAGAACCGCTGATGATGAAACAAGGACCATGGAAGATGGGAAATGGCCTTTGATGGGCAGTGAAAAGAAGATGCAACCTTTTGCTTGTAAATTAAATGTTTGTATCCACTTTCTAGGCACCTGCTTGTAATCCTCCCTAAGGACTTAATGGATAAATACTTTAAAGTAGCTAAAACCTATTGATTTTCAATGGGATTTAGGTTTGTAAATCACTTAATCTCCTTTTAAAAAGCAACCTTTTGTTAAATAATCTGAATAAGGTCTCAGATTAAAAACAGAGACTTTCTAAACACAGACATTTCAGTCACAGCAAAGTTATCAGATTTTTAGCTTTTGTATTCACTTTTTCTGCAACTCTGTTAATTCTTGCTTTGAATGTCTATCGCCTACATTTGCAAATAAGAACAGGAGATGAAAACAGAAATACTATTGCCTTTGGCTCTTTCGCTGCATGTCTCCTATGCTTCAGCTACAGGACATACTTGAAAATGCAGAAATACGAAACTCTGACAGCCTCCTCTGTGTACATCAATATGTCTGTGGCACTAATTCAGGGGTGAGAAGTACCATACTGTGGTCTTAAAATTTGCCAGAGCACTGTTTTGTTTCCTTTTTGAGTTCATAGCCTCTTACCATGAGAAAATAGATTAGAAAAAGCATTATGCTGAGCAGTGTAGTGTTCTGCATAATGTTCCTTTTGTATTTTACTATTATTGAAACATAAGACTGATTTAAAAATCTGGTTTAGGACCAACAAAGGTGGCAAGTGCACCACAGGTACAATTTGTGAAATAATTACTGTGCTCTCCTTGGAAGCAGGACAGCAATTATTTACGCATCTTTAAAGAATTCTTTGAGTAATGAGCATATGAAAAGGATTGGTTTCCCCCTACCTAAAGTGAAAAAAAATTACGATAAGGGTTTTCTTCCCATGCTCTTCGACTTGGAAAATTGTTCTGACATGCCTGCCCAAACAAAGCAAGGATACTTGTTTTATAACCTTCTGGTCATGAATATCATTGGTATCCCTGAAAAATACATGCCTATGCCATGTTGATGAATTCTGTACCTTATACTTAAAGAATTCTAAGTCTAATCAAATTACTCCCTTCTAATTTTTAAATGTAAAAAAGTTATCATGTGATTATTATTTTAATACTGTTGAAATTTAATTAAATTGAAAAGCACATCTCCAAGTATCAGAGCTGAAAGTGTCACAGCACTGGTTTCCTACAGAATTGGGTGTGCAAATGGAAGAAACAGTACTACAGTTAGATGTAGTACTGTAATAACAAGAATTCTCTGCAGGATTCCTCTAGAAGTATGTGTATATATATATGTGTGTGTGGTCTAAAGGGATGAACTACATTCTGTTGCTTTACTCTCTGAATTTGTCAAAGGTACAGACCAAATCCTATGCTCATTTCTGAATCTGTCCAAATCTAGGGAGTTCATTGACTTCTGTGGAATTACTATCATTCTAATTGTTGTACAGTCATAGATTCAGGTTCACACAATCAGGATCATTTTGCTTGAGAAGAAGGTAATAATAGACAGATGATGAATAGATTGTTGTATGTTCAAAGAGGTATTTTGGATATTGTAGAAGAGAGGAGGATGTTAATTTTTTTGGCTTCATACAGTCCAACCAAACCAGCTCATAGGTTTTGCTTTTTAGTGTAAACGGAAACATAATTTCTTCCATTTTTCATGTAGAGTTTGAGGAAAAAAAAGGGGTTGGTGTCTAGATAAATGCTTCTTTATACCTTCTCTGATAAAATACTTAACATGGGAAAGTGTTCTTTTAATTTATATTTTTTTTATCTCATATTATTGCACTGCTGGGTAGAATGCAGCCAGTGAGTAAGCTGAAAACATAATTTAGATGCTG
>VYZT01046608.1:0-35586 GCA_013400735.1 Pomatostomus ruficeps
CTGTTATAACTTCCATTGCTGTATCCCTTAGCTATCTACTTAAATCCCCTCATTCCCCAAAGCTTGTGCTAGCTTTCTGAGCCTGTGGTTCATTTCTAGCTAGCCGCACTGAGAAAAAGAGTCTTTTCTTTGCCAGAAGTGGTAGAGTGTTAGCTCTTGGACGCCACAGAACTGTAAATCCTTTATATCCATATCATTTCTGTGACAGTGTAGCTAACACTTCTGATGTCACAGATTAAGTGTAGACTACCAGCAATCCAAAAATTCTCTTCTTTTTCATCTGAATCCTAAACCATGCTTTTTTCAGCATTACTTGAAAGTGTTTAAAACTTTTATAAATGCCTGAAGTTTGCTGGGTTTTTTTTTAAAAAAAAAAGATCTGGCAATAATCATTGTGATGATTATTATCAAAACCTGAATACATGAAAAGTTTTGACTTAAGGAAATTGAAATATTTCTTTTTGAATCAAGGCCATTAATGCTAGGACCAAAAGTAGAATACAATATAAGGAGATGAGGGCGAAGTGTGTACAGAATGGTTGCTGAAGTCCTCATTAGTTGCAAAACAAGGTTTGTCAAGAAACGCTGTGCTACTGATGATTCATCTGTCTGCATCTCAATGAACTGGTTTTTTTCTGGGAAAAAACTCCATTCATTCCTTCTCCATATGCTTGAAATAACTTCACCATCGAGTGTACTACCACTTTTGGCAAAGAAACTAAACTTTTCTTATAGCTCAAAGCCCTACATCGGCTTTGAGGATTTAGGAGCCAGAACAGAAATCTAAGTCTCATGGAGGCTTGCTTGTCTGTTTCCCCCTCAAAACACATGTGCCTTTAGAGGGCTAGTTTAAGATACAGGTGTAAAAATTGACTTTTTATATTTCAAACAATGTATTTTAAACCCCACCTTTCTTTGTATAAAACTGTATCACCTAGTGGTCGAAGCATGTGAAGAAGAAGTTAGCTAGTCTGTCTAGTTAGAACCAGTAACTGCTAGAATAAGTCATGGATCTGGAAAACTGAAAGTAGAATCCTCTACTTAAAAGCTTGATTGTATCAAACCTTTGTAAATCTCGCTTAGATTTTTAAAGTTGCTGATACTCAGTATATTTTTAGTACCATGGAAACTGAAGTAGTTGGTTATTACAGATAATCCATCATAGTTATTTTGACCCCAAGAAACAATCAGTCCCAGATCCAAATTACAATAATGAAATTCCTGTAAGTAAAGAGCTTTACTCCACTAAAACACAAGTGTTATTTATTAGCTGCACTAATTTTCCGAATTTCCCAAAGTTACGAGTCATATATGAACATTCTTAATTTTCCTAAAAATATATCTTGCTTTCATGCTGAAAACTGAGCTGAGATCTAAACCCTATTTGCTTTAATTTCACTCGTATATGAGAAGTTATATCAGAGAAATAGGATAAGGGCTGAAAATCCCTGATGTCACAAAGGAGACAACCAGCTCCTTATATAGAAAAACGAATCAGTATATAACTTTCCAAGACAAGACTACCATCTTGTGGCCTTTGTGCACAATGACTGGCTGAAGGCACAGATTCTGCATAAAGATAGGAATAACATTCACTTCTGCTTCTGTTCGTTGCTAACAGTGTGAGTCTTTGTGCAGACAAAGCTTATATATCTTTCAATAGAAGTTGTTTTGAATCAAACAAAGACTTACTTGACTTTTTGTATGGCCGGCATAACAGATGCAGAATAATATTCAAAAGCACAACACAAATGCTTTGTATAAATCAGTGCTGCTGAAGACGTGTCCTGTTAAAGGAGACTAACAGATCAACAAAACTGTGCTAGTCTCTCTGTTTGACACACATGTGCTAACTGGACGCTGCTGCTTTTTCTGGCAACAATACTGTTTGATGCAAATAAGAAGCAGGGCAAATACTCAGCTGATTGTCCTCATAAATGCTGAAATTTGTTTGGAATGGACTGCTATGGCTCTCTAAAGTGGCTGACTTAAATTGTTTACTACTTTGTGGTACTGGATTTAGGTGCATTTAATGTGGTATTGGAAAGTAACTTTCATTTAGAGTGAAATTTCTGTCCACAGTATTTCATCTGTACTGTGCTTGAGAGATCTGCCTTCTTAGTACAAAGGAGATAAAAATCTCCTGTGATTTTATGAAAAATGGGGGGAAAACTGTCTTGATCATACCTAGAAAAATGCTTAGATTTATCCTTCTCAAGCCACCGAATGAAAATACTGCTTTACTAGATGACATTCACTATAATCTTACAAATTATATGTATTAAGTTGACATGTTTTACCATGTCATGTCTTTGAAAATTAGTACTTGCTGGGCTTACTTTTAATTAATAGCTCATTAGAGGAGAGGCAAAATTTTTAATCTTACCAACATGGCTATTGCACTGCTATAACAGCATCCAGTGATCACTGAGTTGAATCTCATTTCAAGAGAGGAAGTTCAGGCTTCTTTGCTCACTCCTACTCTGTTACCAGATGCAGGCTCCAGGGCACTGCAAGAGAAGATCTTTCCAGCAACAGCTGAGGAAAAAGACACCTTTGTGGCCCTTGGGCTTTCCCCTGTCTTTTGTCATGAGGTCACTGGGAGGCCCAGCTGTTCTTTTGTGTTCCATTGGTTGCAGATGTCACCTCAGCATCATTTCTGGCTTCTTGTGACTTTAGTGTGAAGCTGAGAGAAGAGCCTGGCTACGTCTTCTTGAGGATGCTGAAAGACAGCTGAACAGAGCAGGATGCAGCCTCATTGACTTTTCTTCTCCAGAGTGACTCAAGTCAGCTGTGCAGCTTTTCATCACGTTATCTGTGTTCTGCCTGCCTGCTCACCTGGGCCTCTCGGGCATTTGCTATAGCTTGCTAATATCCCTGGTTGTGTGGGGAGTACTAAACTGGGCTTAATCCTCCTGCCATGGTCTGGCAAGTGCCAGAATTCTCTTTGCCCATACTGATGGCTTGAGTCTGATGAACACTATGGTGAGAGTGATGAGCAATGGAACCAGTGGGGGACACCTGCCTGAAATCAAGGTGCCTTGAAAATGGTGGGCACAAGCTGTAAGGACTTTCCAATAGCAACTGGAGACTGTGTCAAAAGTTTGTTAAAATCTATACTGTGAATTTCTACTGCTTTCATCCAGGTGAATGATATATTTCATAGTAGAAAGTTTAGAAAGTTGTCAAGATGACCAGACAAGGTATGGTAACAGTTTTTTTAACTTTTACTTTGCAGTACACAAGACAATCAAAGTTGGTGTAAATATTTGATCCAGATTCTTGTAGAAACATGAACTATCCAACTTTTGGTTGCTGTTTACCCTTTTCTTTTTGTTTTCCTTATACTGAGCCAAAGTGATGTGGGAGAACTTCCTGAAAAGTTTAAATCACCAGTTTCCTGTCTGTCTTATTTATGAAGAGAACTGTAATCTTTAGTATGACTGTGTGCGGTTTTTGCCCAAAGACTTTATTGCTGCTTAGTGTTTGATAGGACTGATTCAAAAAGCGTCTATGGACAGCCTACTATATATTTCAGTCTTTCACTATGACTTAAAAAGAGTAAGGTAATATATATTACCAGAAACAAACAAACAAACCCTATTTTTTTCTAAGGCTTGAAAAGTACTTTATATATAATATAAGGGCAGGCAATATATGTTTATCAGTATCACTGGAATATAAATTATTATTGTTAATGAAATACATAATTACAGTGTTAATCAATATTGGTTTTCCAAAGCAAGTGGTATTTGTGGAAATGAAGTGTCACATTAAAATTTAACAAACAGACTAGTTATAATTTCTGCAAAACTGACATTACTTGTTCATAGCACAGCAAAATCTGAGATTTCATATAGTTACCTCACTACAACTAGAAAAAAATTTCTCTAAGTAAAATATGTCATCTATAAATCAAATAAATCATTAACTACATGGTTTTGTAGTTTCATTCTATCTGAAAGATATTCTTGTTTGTCATGAGTTTGTTTTCATAGCTTTCAAGACAAATCATAATTGCAAAAAAAACACCTAAGCTAAAAGTAAATAAAAAAACCCACAACAAAACCAGTTAGAATAATCCAAAGAAAATAAAAGCATTCATTTTCTCCGTACACCTTTCATTGCATGCTTTCCTGTGTGTTTTCTCTGTAGCTTTTTAAAGTAGCTGATTTTCTCCACGGAAATGTAGAGCTGCCCTAGTCTCATATGATTTCATGTTAAATTCAGCAGTATCTATTTAATTCCTTTCCCTCTACAGAGACATGGGAAACATCTTGGTTATCAGAAATGCATGATGGCATGAATGTATGTGCTTTTTACAGAAAGATACCATTTCCAAACATTTAGCTATGTAAAGTGGATTTCAGCTTCTCTGGAGTACCTCTCATTTACCCCAGAGACTTTGTATCTTGTAGAAATAGTACTGAGCAATACATCAAAAATATCTTTTTTTTATCTGTGCCAAACAGATCCTATTAAAATAAATCAGTTACATGTTTTCACCACTCTTCTGGGAGCATGAACACCAACTGGATTAAAAATAATAGTTTGAAAAGTAATTTCATACATCTATGTATCCATGAAAACATCTAAATTAGCATCCTTTAAAAATGCAGTTGCTGGAGGACTCCTATAGTTGACTTGGTTATTGGATGGACTATTTTTCATGTACCTTGCCTAAACCTGGGAAGTAAATTAATATAGATAACAAATTTTGGAAATGTTCATCTGACAAAAATGCTACCCTGTCCAATAAAATGCTTTATATCACAGTCATGGAGTCATGTTGGAAGGGACCTCTGTTGAAAACAGGATCAACCTGAGCAAGCTGTGCAGGACTGTGGCTGCTTGGGTTGTCAGCATCTCCCAGGACAGAGACTCCACAACCTCCCTGTGCAAGTGTTTCATCACCCTCACAGTTAAAATGATTTTTCTTATGTTTAAATAGAATTTTCTGCATCTCAATTTGTACCGATTGCCTCCATCACCACTGAAGAAATAGAAACATTGTCTTCCATACAGATTTTTTTGGGTTGTCTTTAAAGATGACAGATGTAGCAGCCTACCTAATTTAAGCTAGAGCACATCTAAATGAGTGAGCTCTATATCTATTCTGAGTTCTAAGACATACGCATTTAAGGCCAAGTTGTTTAAATGACACAAAGTAGTTATCATGAATTAGTTTATTCATCTCACCTTCACTCACACTGCCTGTATCACTGGCTTGTGTTCAGTAAAAATACACCTGTCATGTCCACAATATTTAAATCTTTTTAAACTATCTGTTCTTCTCTGACAAGGACAATAAGTCTATTGCAAATGTTTTATTTATTGTGGTACTTCCCATGTTCTTCCTCTTATCTTTTCTGACACCTTTAAAATTAATTCTTCCTTCCCATATCCTTCTGCAAATCCTTGTGCATAGACAATATCATTGGTACACAAAAGTCAGAAATTTACATTTTTAGATACTGAAAAACTAATAAAATTGAAAGCATGAAAAGCAAGCCAAAGGACCTTGCAAAGGGAAAATTTATGGATTTTTTTTCTTACAGAAGTCTTTTGATAGGCCGTAGTAATTTTTTCTACAGCTCTTTTAATAACATGCAAAGAAATTATCAATCTTCTATAAGTACTGCATTGACTGTTCACAACCTGACATTAGCAAAAATATAATTTGAGAAACATATTTCAAAGTTAGTTGACCTATTATAGACTCAGATTTCTGAATTAATTATCATTGATTATTGTGCCTAAAGAGATAATGAATTGTCTTACAACCAGCACTTCTTATCTTCTAATGACCATTCTAATGAACTTTACAGCTCTTCTGACTCTCAGCATACTAATCCATTTCATATGACTAAATTTTATTCTCTTGACGAAATCTTCAGGGTTAAAATGTATATATTAGTTCCAGAAACACCATCAGATCAAATAAGCCAATGAAAACATTGACCTGATCAATAGAGTAGAATTATTTTGTTTACTCTTTGTGTTAAAGCCAGTATTAAATGTTTCTCTCTTTCAGAAATATCTCCTAATATTTTTTTTTAATTTCTTGCTGTTTGCTTACTTTGATGAGTTGAAAACACATCTGTCCCATAAAATAGCTGTTAATACATTTAGAACAAAAAAATCAAAATTTGTTTTCTGGCATTAAAATTTTTGGTTCTGCCTATTATCATTGAAGCAAGTATTGTAGGCTGCACAATCACCTTGTGGTGGAATTTTATCTACAGGAATGAGGTAAAGTTTTGTTGTCTTACAATAATTGCACTGAATCTTTTGCATTCCTGCTCAAGCTGTTCTTCCTGCTATTTTTCTGTCCAAAAAGATTACTTCTTTTCCTATTCCAAGATTAAAACCTCCTAGAATTGTAAGGAAATAGTAGAGGTGGGAACTTGCTGGTAAAAGAGTTGAATTGACAGGTGGGCTGAGGTATTTTTGTTGCTGCCTGGCCATCAGGATGCTTTGTGGTAAAGTGTATTCCTTTTTATATCTCAAATTCATAGATCCATTTGTCATTAGTACTCTACTGTTTCCTAGTTAAAGGTGAATGAGTGGATGTAAATTTTGCTTCTCTTGCACATTTCTCTGAGCTGTAGATGTCACTCTAGGGCTGATGAAATGTTGCTGGCTTCTTTCTTATGAAAATAAATTATCAGGTGGAGAAGGAAGGTGCTGAAAATTTTAATTGTTTACTCCTGAAATATTTACATTTTTATACGTTAGCCTGATCAGACAGGAATTGCAGTAAAACTCTTGCACTGAATTATGAATTATAGATCATGGAAAAAACATCAGTGTTTCAGTACCTTACCCGACTGATATCTCAAGTATTTTTCAGGAAATATAGTTCTAGGGAATGCTAGTTTTATTGCATTCAGAAAACTTCTAAAAGCCAGATAGATGGCTTAAAAATTTTGTTTTGTTTTAATCCCTAACCAACCCAGAAATTTTGAACAATATATGCATTTAGACAGGTACTTTAAGATGACTACCATGTGCGGTGTCTAAAGCTGAATGCCATTTAGGTAATCTCTTAGGCTGACTGGATCTCAGCCTTTGCATTCCCTTATGTTCTGATACAGTCGTGTGTTTACATTAAATTTAAAAACTAGAACACCAAAGAGAGTCAATTGCATTTGATAAATTCTGAACCCTGCTGAGGACAAAACTGAAACCCTACTGGCCTGGGAAGCCAGCAATTTACTGGGAGCGAATTAGCATATTAACAGCCTAATGAAAATAAAGACAGAAATTCCATTAGACCAGTTCAAATAGCACTAACACATGCCAAAATATTAGAGACAGACAGGTCCCGATCCTTGAGTTGCTGGGGCAGTACAGAGCCCTGTGCTTTCTTCTGCCAGGGGTAGGGCCGCTCCCGGCTGGGAGTGGGACAGGTCCAGGCTGCCAGGCCCTGCCATCACCCAGCCAGGAGAGCCTCAGGGAGGCACCTCCGTGCCCTGAGAAGCACCACAGACAATGCCGAGATTCCAAGGGCTGAGATGAGGTGGGGTCTGGGTCATTGACGGGGTGGAGTCATGCCCAAGCCCAGGATAGACAGTTCCAGAAAGGGTCAGTAGTGCCCTCAAGAACCTGGAAAAACCACCCAGGAAACACCAGCTGTTTAAACGAGATGATAAAACCTGGGTGTTGTGGATGCTAACCCTCTTTCTTTCCGATGTTACCCTGCCATGTCTCAAATTATTAAAAAAGTCATCAATGAACTTGAGGATGCATTTGTTTTTATCCTGTTCCTCTAAAGTTTTGCCTAGGAAAGAATAATATACAGCAGTTTATATCCCTACAGAAGACCTTGGGTGTTATAAGTACAGTGCTCCCCACTCCTCACTATTCACTTTCTCATTCCAATACCTAAAATTGCTTTCTGAAATCTGCCAAGAGGGTCAGATCCACTGTTAAATGGATTTCAAGACATTTGAGAAGATAAGAGTTCATAGCAAGTTTTGAGCTCTAAGAAAGGAAAATTATTTGAAACCTCTACTTAAACTGAAGGAAATGAGAGGTCTGGGGGGCAGGTGACACGATCTTTTCATACCTAAATTTTTGGACAAATAGGCTCATAAAAGGATGCGAATATTAGAACAAGATTTATTTTTTTTTTTTAACTGCTGTATACTTACATATTGCTATACCTAAAAAAAGTCACCCCAATGCTGGATCAACATGGTAGAATTTAAGTTTATAATTTTGGTGTAGCCAAACAGATGACTTGTAGAGAGAAAATATGCTTTTGGAAAGTACAATATATATATGTTTAGAAAATGAGGGAAGGTACTCTCCCATTTGAGTACACAAATACAGTAAACATTTATGGAGATGATTCATCTGAGACAATCTGTATTAAATTTAATGAGGCAGGTAAAATAGCATCTTGAAGAGAATTTTCATCCTACTTTATCTGGTCTGCCAATGCCCTGAATAGTCCTGGTCCAAGTGCTATATGACTGCAATAACTTTCTGGTTTGCCTCTAAACCAGAACAGGATAGATATGATTTAATTTTTTTTCAGAATACTTCTCAAAGAAAATCAGTGTCTTTAATTACTTATCTCATACGACTTGCACAGTGGCATAGGTTTGCTTTTTCTCTTCCTATACTGGTCATTCTCTTTGCAGCCAGCATTAATTAATTTCTTCTTAATCCCTCTGTAAGTGTGATCAGATTTTTCAACAATTATATAAATCCATAAAAAAAACTGGTTCCACAACTCCGTAGGATAAATCGTTCTTATTTTTTTCCAGTACGTCTTCAAAAATTCCATACTTTTTGAAAATTATTGTTTCCATGTTCAGCTTTTCCAATAGGAAAACTGGGAGAAAAGCTCTTGCATAGCAGAAAGCGGCCTGTCTCAGTATCAAGAGGCTGGGCTAGAAATGCCTTATTCAACACGTATTTGCTCCTCCCTGGCCCGGAGTCCTCAGACATTGTTGAGGATCCTTGGTTTGACTGCCGGTGCTCCAGACCATCTGTGACCCAGTCCCGCTCTGCATCCTTGGGCGTGCTGCTGGGAAAGCTTGCAGCCATGAGAAGCACATGCCTGGTTCATTATTCTTAAATGATTATACTGTATACGTTCTGTAATCTTTTAATTGGTCTGCACCTCGACCCGTTTAGGCCAAGAAGGCATATCTGAAGATGAAATCTATGTTTTTGATTCAATTGCATGTGAAATCTTTTACTAGTGTGTAAATGTTTCATTATAAAATAAGAGTCCTACTTAATTCCTTAAACTTTTAAAAGTCATAGTCTATGCTAAATTGCTTTTCAATGTGACTTTAAATATACCTCCAGCAGAGACCTTCCCTGACATTTTCTGAAATCAATGTGTTAGGTAAAATACTTAGATATAAATTTTTGCAACTTTTCAGCTTGTTCCCGTGTGTAATGAAACTCTACATTATGATGATTCTTTCTGAAAGTAGGCATTTGTACAAATATATTGTGGACCTTTCAAAGATGATGTTTAACTGCTCACTGTGGTGACTCTTGACCAGATATGACAATGTAAGTCCTGGGAAGTCTTTACATAATTTTCTTCTTAAGTTATATGTAGAGACTTATGACTTTTCTGAATGTAAAGAAATAAGAATGGCATTTAAAAGCAATGATATTCAGGACATATATGTATCATTCTATTATTTACAAGCACGATAAGCAGATTAGCTTCCCTTTGCTGTCAACATTTTTTGCTTCAAGAACAATTTAAAAATAGGGAATAGTTAGTTTTGTGGTCTAACAAAGATCTATAATCTTTACATGAAGCACTGGGTGATTAAACACTCACTCATTGCCATTTGGATAGAAAGAAATCTAGTAATTTACAGAAGTGCAGGATCCAGCTTTGTTTAGTGCAGGATTGTCTCAGCTTAGTGGCATCAGCTCCAAGTGGTATGTTTGCCTGTCCCCATAACATGGGTGTTGAGCAGAACGAGCTTTGTGACATGAGACATAGAGAGCAGAAAGATTCCAGCCATGGAATCCTCATGAATCTATAGAAATACTCAGATAAAGCAGAGTATTGATCAGGTTGGAGGTTTTTGGGAGAACTTTGAAGAACTTAACTAGGCTTTTCTATTACAAGAGTCATGTAAGTATCAAGAAGATTATTTTTTTTTGTAAAGCAGACTATAACTTTTGAAGCAAATAGGGTACTAAGCATACTAGAAAGTAACATTACTTTGGCGGAATGACTTGTTGCATTTGTAAGCTTTTTCCTTTGGAGTGACATTTAAATCACTTAAGCTGTGCTGTGTTGTTTATGTTTAAACAAAGTTGAAGATTTATTACTGTAAATAAACAAAATGAAAGAGTAGCATGCACAGAAGTCAATAATCTAGGAGACACGGTGTCAAGACCACAGCAAGTAGAATTAACTTGTGACATTGTAGCTGTGGTAAACAAACTGCAGCAATCAATAATGAAATTAATCAACTTCAGATAAGTGAACAAAGAGATTTGCCTCAGATTTCAGGTCAAAACACAGTCAAAGGATTCCTCCTCCAGCTGATGGAAAAGTGTGTGGGTGTTCGATCAAATCCTGAATGAACAACTGATGAGATTAATCCACGTGTACTTAAAAGATGGTAGAGAGTTCTTCAGCACGGAAACATGCACCTCATATCTGATCTGATCTCACTAAAAGTATAGGATCAGTTGTGGAAGTTGTGCTCAAAACTGGTATGGTCCATGGCTATGGAAGCCTCTGTGGGATCACAGAGGAGGAAACATTATACTGCGTCAGCTGTGTCCCTCCCTTCCCTCTTCTCCAAATATTCCATGTACGGCAGATCAAAACTGAGAAGGTGAAGAGGAAGCCCAGGGCACTGCTTGTGAATGTGACCTTGCAGATGTAAAGAGTAACAGAGAATAAGAGAGAACTCTCAATAGCTTTAAAATGGAATTCTGTAGTGCTTGGGACTACAATTGCCCTGCCAGCCTGTTGAGGCCATTGTGTCTATGGCAAGATACACTTTTCAGTAAGCACGTTTTTGTTTCCCACCCCCTCCATCTATTCCAGTACTATTAGTGAGAATGTAACTGGGGAATGCTACTGCAAGCAACCCAAAGTCTCTATGGGCCTTTCAGCTTTGCATTTGTACTAAGTCAAACTTTTTAAAAAGGCTACATAATTAGTATTGGTGGGTTGTCTGTTCATACAGGCATTTCTTTGCTTTTCCTAACCAAAGATTAGAAGGTTTTTCTGTTTTTATCCCTGCGGTTCTGCAAAAGCCACAAAAGAAGATGTTAAGGCCCTCCATCCTCAAATTGATAAATATATACTAATGTTATTGCAATATTATCAAATCTTATATAATTTTCAATCTTTTTAATTGAGTTTTCAGCCACTTCTATGTACAGAAATGAGAAAATTTTTCATTTACATGAAAGAAAGTAAAAACTGTAACCATAAAGGAATGAAAACTGAGGGGTAGAAAAAACCTTTATGGTTTCTGGTTTCCTAAGAAAAACTTTCAGAATTTTTCTGACTTGTCTTCTAGATCCTGGTTGAAGTACTTTATGAATAATTTAGGGTAGCCTTACTATCTAGGTTGGCTGACTAAGTAGTTGGTCTTAAAAAACAGAGAATGTCACCTGTTAGAGAAGAAAGCATAGTCCTTTTAGATTTAACACTTGAAAGATAAACATTTTGAAAATTGAAAGAACTGCGGCCCATGGGAACTCAAGCTGGCCCAAACTTTTCCTAAAGGATTGTAGCCCAGCCTGGAGAGGTTCATGAAGAATTGTAGCCTATGAGAAGATCCCATGCTGGAGCAGAGAAACTGAGGGGGAAGGAACTGCAGGCTGACCACAGCTCTACATTCCTCATCACCCTTCTTTGCTCTTGGAACAAAGGAAAGGAGTCAGGAGTGAAGGGGTAAAGTCAAGCCTGGTGAGATGGGGAGAGTTTTGTCTTCTCACCACCCAACTTGATTTCTAATTAGTGATAAATTAAAATAATTTTCCCCAGGTTGATTCTGTTTTGCTCACCACTGTGAGTGTGCCAAACGCACCTGTCGAGGCAAGAGTATGGGAACAGAGTAAACATGCATGGTACATGCCAGAGTATGCATCCTTGTGTTCAGTAGCCCGCAGTAAACAAACCCTTGGAGGAAAAGATCAAATTGCTTTTGCAGCCCTTACAAGAAAGTATTGCCTTCAGTCCCCTTTGGCTGTTTTCCAGATTACTTATCCATCATGTGGAGACTTTTGTTTGTAACTGCCATCCATTAGTTTCATCTGATATCACCTAATTCTTTTTTTGGAACTGACAGTGAAAAATGGATTTTTACTTTTTTCACTGCCCCTCATGACCATGAAGACCTCTTTCATATCTCCTTTAGTCATCTGTTCTTCCATTTCCGCTGTTCAGTGCACAGAAGCCATTTCAAGTCCCTCTTGTAATCCTTTCTCTGTACATCTTCAGGAATTCCTTTGAATTCTTTTTCAGAGGTAGAGGATCAGTACCTATAACTGCACACTCTAATCATGATGCTACTGAACCATGGATTCAGTGTGTCATAAATCCCCTTGTTTCCTTTTTCTTTCTCAGAAATTTCTGGCTTTAAAATGATTATTTTTGATAGCTTCTGAATAGTGAGCCAATATTTTATATCTATCTATTACAGTTCTAAGTTTTCATCTGAGCTGTCAGTCAAAAGACCACCTTTTCATATATAACACTACCCAATGGACAGTGTTTGACATTTATTCAAAATGAATTTAATCTGTAATATTTAGAAAAAAAATTCAAATTCTTCTCTTGCTCCTCATTTACCGTTAGCAGCTTAGCATCAGTAACAAAATTTGTCACTTTATTATTCACCCCTTTTGACAACATGCTGAATTGTACAGATTCCCTCAGTGATCTGAGATGCTCCTGTTATCTCCCTTTACTGAAAAAAACTCTCCTGTCCCATTTTTCCAATGTTTTGATTAATTATTCATCCATTCTTCACCCTGAAACTGCCTACATAGGTCTTTATGGCATTAAAGTACTGTGAGCAAGTAAATTTTCACATTCTGCAGAATGGAGTAAGCCGTGTTACAACTCCTGACTCGGCTGGGCTAATAAATTGTGTTCTCTGACATCTAACAGAACATAGGGATTAGCTTCTGCTTCAAAAACCAGAAATCTCTTTGGACTACGTGCCATTTAACTGATGCACTGACCATGATCTATTAAATAGTTGCAGTGCTCTGTGTTTTCAACTGTATAGGAAAATGTTTTCTTTGGCAGTATAAGTAAGGACCTGTTAATGCATTATTTCTGAAAAAACAGACAGAATCAACATTTTTTCATTAGTCAAAGATGTAGACTGGTGCTCTGGCTGTTCCTAGAAGAAGGGGTGTCTTAAAGGAAGAATTTTCTATAGGTTACTTTTACATCTTGTGTAGATGCATAGCAGTGAAGCCAAGAGGAAAATACAACAGGAAGAAGAGAGCATTCTTTCTCAACAATATCTATTGTATGTGACAGAAGGCTAATGTTTCAGTCAATTTTTGGCATGAGATAATTTTTGAATAGTTTACCGAGCATAGTCACTGAGGGACAGTCATGTCTCAGTTGCCATGCAACTGTGTAAATTGCAGGAGAAAAGAACGGATGTTAGTCTTCTTATGCAAAAAATATAGTTAATGAAAAACATGCTTCATCAGAAAAATGTTTAAATGTATCGCATTACTAATGAAGATGTAAATAATTACCCTGGCCCTTCTGTGACACTTGTATTTAAGTTGAAATGTTAAGCAAAACTAACACCCATTTCAGTACAATATGTGTTACCTAAATATGCTATCTAGTTCATGAAACAGAAAGACAAGTAAAATCTAAAGTTGCTGTTCAGAAAGCATACTGCAATATTGGTGCAATTTGATTCTATGAGGTATGATATATGTTGAAGTTTGCTATGGATCGCTAAGAATATGAAATTAGAGAGTCAAACCTGGTGGATCAATGCCTTGTGTTCACACAGAAGTAAATTGAGAGACTAAAAAACTTTGTAATACCATGTAACACCATACCACTGCCAGCAGTTGTTATTGTCATATGTTACAGCACCCTTGTCTAGTGTTGTACTTCGATCTGAACTCCATTTTGTGGAAACCAAATAACTGAAGATATTTAATATCTGATTTTTAATAGGAATATACTATGCTAGAATGTAATTTCCTAATTTTAGGGTCACAAAATTTTACCAGCATCATTCGCTTCAAGTGAGTTAACGCCTTAACAGACACTACTCTGCAATGCAAAGGTGTGGAAGATGAGTTTCTTCTGGAAGTTTTAGAGTCTCATGCGAAACATTAGATATAACAGCAATGTATTTTAAAAACAAAAATATGTGTGAATACGATATTCCACAGATAAACTCTGTTGTGAAGCAGAGAGAAGATGACTTCAGGATCCATTCCTTTCTAGTTATTAAAAGAAACATCAGCCCTCTGGCAACACCTTCTAAGCTTACCCCTCATCTCACCTAAAATTTTGACAAATATTCTAAAATTTAGTTACTACTTATTGAAATGCCTAAGTCCTCACTTAGGTGAGAAGTGTCAGCTTCAGACAGAGAATTTTTTTACTTATCCTGGACATCGGATGTCTTTAAGAAATAATTTTCTCAGCAGTAAAAGAACTTTTGGAAGCCAGTTTCAAATGGATCATGAAACTTCAGATAGCTGGAAAAGGTAAAATCTATTTTGAGCTTTGCTATTTTCACAGCTCTAACCATTGTTTATGTAGATGTGTATTAGAAACCATGTGGGATACTTCAAAATTATGTTTGAAGAGAGATAAATAAAAGTACAGTTCATATGTTCAGGGAACAGAATACGACTCTCACTTGAGAATTCCTTCTATTGCAGCAGAGTGCTCTTTGGAAAAAAGCACAAGGAAATATGAGGATGTGAATGTTTATAATCTAAAACAGATTTCCTTAGGGTCTGGCTATGGTTAAAATACTTTCTTCCTAAAGCATTTTTTCTACTTCCAATTCTTTCTGTGAGATTTATTTGAATCTCTTTTTCTGTGTGCTTCACAGGTTGCACCTTTGGCAGACCCATGTATCAGTAGAGGGGTGTGTATGTGCTCTTAAATGTTTTTTGAATGTGGATGTTTAATAAGATTGCAAAAGTTGGTCTTTCTTTGGACAATGGTAAATAGTCTTTTTTGCTGAAATGGTATATCTGAGATCTTTCTTCCACTGTTTAGATAAATAATAGTGAGCCTTACCAAGGTTTATTGACAAAATTAACTTCACAGTGCATCCTTCAAATACCTTAGAATCACAGAATATGCTGAGTTGAAAGAAACTCACAAGGATCATCAAATCCAGCTCCTGGCCCTGCCCAGGATCATCCCCAGAAGTCACACCATGTGCCTGAGAGCATTGTCCAAACACTTCTTGAACTCTGTCAGGCTTGGTGCTGTGACCACTTCCCTCGGGAGTCTGTTCCAATTCCCAACCACCCCCTGGGTGAAGAACCTTTTTCCAATATCCAACCTAACCCTCCCCTAACGCAACTCCAGGCCATTCCTTTGGGTCCTGGTCACCACAAAGAAGAGACCAGTGTCTGCCCCTCCTCTTCCCCTCATGAAGAAGTTGTAAATGGAATGAGGTCTCCCCTCAGTCTCCTCTTCTCCAGGCTGAACAGACCAAGTACCTCTTATGGCTTTCCCTCAAGGCGCTTCACCATCTTCTACATATGAGGTTCTTGCTTATTTAGAAAGACTTTTATTTTAAAACATTCCTTTCTTTAAGGAAATGACATGGTATTTTTGTACAACAACTTTTTTATTAGTAATTATACTTAAGGATTCTATCAGAGAATAAAATGTCATTGTTTTATTTAAGTAGTTAATAATTTGAAAAGTATAAATCTCACAGTTATTCACTGCTTAAGAGTCAAGTTGTTAAATCTTGTAACAGTGACATTATTTTCAAGGTTGGTGCTGTTGCCTTCCATATTCCACATATATTTTTTTAGTATTCCTCATCTTTAATCCGCTGTTTTCCTTCCAGATGTAGATATTTGAGGTGTGTTAAAAGTTAATTCAACAAGGGAGTTTTTAGGTTATAGAATTTCTGAAAACATTGATTCTTTTTTTCTCCCTACTTCTTCTTGTGTCTTGTAGTTTTTATTTAATATCTCAGGAATGCCATCATTATTTTTGACCTGTAGTTAGTGAAAGACCTTTATAATTTTTCAGCATCCATTGAAGAAGTCATATGGATAAATTTACTTTATTTAAACACAAGTATTTGATTAAGTTACAACCTAAAATAAAAGCACCTATAAAAACCTTTGAGTCTCTTTTCTGGTAAAAAAGAAGATATGTCAAAAGCAGAACTCAGGTTATGCTTAAAGTAATATTTTTTTCTCTCTAACTGTAGTTTAACACTGATATTTGATCGTGTTAACAAAGAGATGTAAGAAGGTTCCTACAACACAACTGTAGATAATAGGACATAATTATATGTTTATGTAGGTGGTTTTAATGTTGCTTTTATCAAGCTGCACAGAAGATAA
Organism: Pomatostomus ruficeps; assembly: GCA_013400735.1. NCBI lineage: Eukaryota > Metazoa > Chordata > Aves > Passeriformes > Timaliidae > Pomatostomus > Pomatostomus ruficeps. The sequence continues at coordinate 16,564 of VYZT01046608.1, forward strand.
AAAAAAACTTGCTACATCCCATACCTGATGAACATGACTGTCTCACTGTATGTTAGTGAGAAATGCAACTGTACTATGTAACTCTGGATGTGTAGAATTATGATGAAAAACCAAAATAATGTACTGTATCAATAAACTCCAAGGGAAAAAATGAATCTTTTCCTCTAATTAGAAATCAGGAAATTTTCCACTATGATTGGACATCCTGCCGAAATAATTAATTGGTTTGGATTTTATTTCTTTTCACAGGATGGAGTTGAAATTTTAGCATGGCTTTGCATTATGTCTTCATATATGTCAAATATACTACAGAAAACATGCTTTTATATTCTATGACATTCAGTATCAGGTTTTGTCATAAACGTAGGAAGGGCAATCTTCTAGGAATGTAACACCATGGTCTATGATAGCTCTGGAAAAGCAGTCAATCTGAAATATCTTCTGAATCTTGCTTTGTAATCACAAGAGCATCTGGCTGCCCCTACCAAAAGCTGACAGGTATACCTGATTCAACAAGTTTCATATTTTTTATTCTGTCTATGTCTTGAAACTAAATTATTATGTTAGTGTGTGAAAATAAAGGTTTGAGAGAATCAAGGAACGTAAATATTTAGTATTTAGCTTAAGAGGAAACATATACAAGGTCTTTTACTTTCAGAATAATGCCATCAGAAATGACTAAATATTTTCCAAATAAATCATCAAAAGTAATATATTAGTATTTGTGTGGTTTCCGAGTAAGTAAACATTTGCTACCAGTGACAGCTGTAAACAAGTTGCATTACCCAATTAATTTTTGTAACAATATTAAAATTTTGTCCTTAAAGTCATGTTGCACATTTATTACTGGTGACACAACTTAGTCTATTCAAGCATCACACATGAGTAGTTTAAATTGAAAAACATTTTTATACATTAAATGTATAAAGAAGTTCTCACTAATACTGCAGAACTTTTCATGTTCTATTAGACATTGTAAAATATTAATATTATTCTGGATAGGGTTATAACCATCACTTTATTAAATAAATATGATATTTTATTAGAAATTGATTTCATTTAACCTTGGGGTTGCAGTTCCTTATTTGTCTTGTATAATAAGAGGACACTCTGTGTTATTGGAGAACTGGCAAATAAAAACTAGTTTAAGGCATTTACAATAAAAGAAAAAAGATTTATTTCTTTGTTCCCACTCTGTTACTTTACAGTGGTATAACTTGTAATATTTCCTTTCCACTTAATAATATACTAACTAATATATCCTTAATCCAGATGAAACAAACCCTGACAGATTTCTCATGTTATTTTCTTAGTAAAAAATGAGGTAGTACAGGGTCAAATGCCATAAAGCATAGCACCTATACAAAATAAAGTAATGCAAATTATTTTATAAACTGTTCTCAATGTGTCCTTATTGATTTGTACTGAGAACCATTGATAACATGCTGGGAAATATATTCAACTCATACTGTACACAAAGTGTGTCAATGTTTTACACAGAGCAGCTTATATAGCTCAGTGCAGAGTTCTGCTTAAAAAAAATGATGGTACCATATGGCTCTCTGCTGCTCAAAGCCTCAGTCTCCACTTCCACTGCTGAAAGTTGTTACTGTCAAAACAAATCAAGCACCATGTCACTGAAGAAAATTACCTTAAGGCAGATCTAACATAGAAGGCAATCTATCATTTAAAGGGACAATTCTCCTATGCTTACTTAACATTTTTCTGATGTTTTGGAATTTGAGAACTTGTGGTTGACACAATAAAGAAAGAATTAAACAAAAGAGTCTGAGATTTACATAATTAACATTTTTCCATTACAAAGTGATTGCACATGATCAGATGGGGATAGAAGAAGGGTGATACCCATCCTCATAATTTTCTGCATGGCAGAAGTTGAACTACATTTGTAGACAAGTCAATGTGATGACGCACTGAATGTCAGTGCCAGCCCCTAAAGGCCAATCAGCCCCACGACAGAACTCCCAGTAAAGATTTCATACAAGTTTTCTGTGGTTCAGTTATACTGGCAAGTGTCAGTAATCCTTAATCATCCATTGTCTTAGAGAACCGTGTAGAAGTTCTGCTTCAGTGCCAAGCCTCTCTGTGCCAAAACATAGGAGAAACAGCACTTGCATCACAGATTAAACTTTCAGAGGAAAGGTATAGAAAATGAAGAATCACTGACCCTGAAGTCATATTATTATACACTGAAATAGTGCATATTCCTCATTATTCTACTACATAAAGAACTATGTTTAATATTTCAGTCCATAGAAATCTAGAGCTATTAGCAATGCTTATAAATTAATTAAAGAATAGTTAGGTCTGCTAGTCAGAATTTCTTTGAAGTATAGTTTGTAAGAAATGGGTGTCAGGTTTGATTTGGCACCTGATTTATCCATAATGTACCAGAAGGCAAAGCTGATGTTCAGTATATGTGATATTAAGGGAATTTTTTAATTTCTTAATGCCAATGGAAAATATCTTCTATTCAAAGATGTTTTTCAGTTGTGTGTTGTTCAGTTCAGCATTTGTGTCCTGGAATGCATTCTTAGATAAAATATGGAATAGGAAAATTGTATTTATGAGAGGAGAAATGTTTTATTCTTGGTATTTATATTTTTCCTTTCTGCATGATTCCATGTTTGTAAACTGAATTTATGAACTTGCATCAATGTAGGCTGAATTCTCTGATATTTACAGTACTCTGAAAATTCAGCTTCAGCAGCTGAGTCATGAATCTTTCACACTTAGTATAATTTAGTCATCAGTGTCTCAATTTCTTGATTGATTGTTCAATATTCTATTATATGTTATATTAGGCTTATAAATGGCATCTTAGATCACTGTGCATAGAGTATAATATAAGTTCTTCAATTTTGATTACAGCAGCCAGAAAATGCTACATAAATCATTTCAAACCCTGCAAATTGAATTATATTTTCCCTTTTGAACTGTAAACAAAAATCTATCACCATAAAAACCCAATGTCTTTTAGTTACACTGGTATTAATTGGACTATGTAGACTTTAGACACAGCAGCATCAACTTATAAATGAAGCACATGCTAGTTTTTAGAGGAAAGGAAAAAAATTGTATTTATTAGGAGAAAGCAATACTCATAACCAGAGGAAGAAAAATCTGGGGTTTTGGGGTAGGATAGAGAGGGTCCCATATTTGGGACCTTGACTTCTCTTTTGGGCAAGGGTCCACACTGACTGTTCTCAATCATTTTCTTGTCCTGCTTATCCTTGTGCATTTTATCCAAGAAAAATTGATGTATTCCTTTCCCAAGTAATAAGGTCAGAACAACTACCAATAGTTGCCCAGATCCTTCCTGATTTTCTTGAAGAGAGACATAATTCATCTTTCCCAGCCCTAAGGGAACTCTGCTTTTGAGCAGGACCTCACAATGATATCATCCATCCTGGGTATCTTCTAGCCATTTACCTGATTTCATGGGCTTGTAGAACTCCAGTTTGCTTTAGTGATCCTTATTTAACTTTTCTGCTGTGGGTTATGTTTCCCCTATGCCACACTGCCTTGAGGCCGAGATTTGGGCGGCCTGAGGGCAGATTTATCAGCAGAGACAAAAGAAGCTAGCAAGAGCCTCTTCTATTTCTGTGTCTGTTGTCAAATAAAGTTCTCTAGGTGTAGGAACATACTATTTCAGTCTATCTTTGACTGGCAAAGTGACAATGGAAGCCCTCCCTGTTCTTCATGTCCACTGTCAAATTCAACTACGTTTAAGCTTTGCCTTTCCTTATTCATTCTCTTTGTGCTTGGGTGATGTTTCTGTATTGGTAGACCTTGGTTCATTACAACCATGTTAATTTGGGCACAGCGATCCAAAGAATTTACCATTTGTAAAAAACAACAATATCGTTTATAATTACCTCAATAAACCTTCTATTACAAAATGTTGCAAACTGATTATATTATTGTTGATTATTATTGATGAATCAGAGCCAAGGATCCCTTAATTGAGTCATCTAATCTTGTAGACTTTGTATGTATAGCAATACTTGTGCTTTGTTAATAAAAGACAGATGTGGAAAGTCTATTATAAACATTATGCTCACATATGTTCCCCTTTACTTCATCATGTCACAAAGATTTCACTGTTTTAAGTGGATTTAAGCAACATGCATAATTCAGACAGTGAGCTGAATAGTCAGGATGCAAGAAAGATTTAGAAAATGGCTGCAGATGCATGACCTGAGACTGTATGTTTAAAACAGTAGTATTTGTCTTGTTTCAGCAAATCTTGCATAGAGCAGTGATTGCACTCCTGTTTCTGTCAGTGGGCCTGATTCTACATTCATTAGTGGCATTTAATACCCTACTTTGTATGTAGCCTCTTGTGAAATGAAATCTGTATAATTATTCAGTGTAAGTAAAGGTAATGAATTTGAGCCCGGTGGGATTGTCTCAAGAGACAACCTATAATTTGTTGACGTATTGACACTTATTGCTTGCTGGCTTCCATCTGTTTCTCAGTCTCACAAAAACTCTGTTTATGAAGCCTTTAAATGTTTCACTCTACTAAATTTGTAAAAGTCAAATTCAAAATGTGGCTGAATGAAACAATAGAAATGACAACAAATGATAAAAGAAGAAGGAAGTATTTCCACTACAGGCAGTTGATGTCTAGGAAATATCTATGGTACCCTCAGCAATAACAACAGAGCTTGTGTTCGTGACTTTAGACTCTGTAGAGAATCAGGATGGAATAATCCTTTTTTTGCTGATATCCATGTTTCTAGTTGTGCTGTGTTTGGCTGTGGTAGACATAATTTCCTTCGCAACAGCCACTATGGGGCCATGTTTTGTATTTGTGCTGGCAACAGTGTTGATAACACACTATTGCTGAGCAGGGCTTATGCAGTCAAGGCCTGTCCTACTGCTCATACCGCCCTGACAGTGAGAAGGATGAGGGTGCACCATCTGTTGGGAGCGGACACAGCTGGGACAGCTGACCCCAAGTGACCAAAGGGACATATAATACCATGTGGCATCATGTTCAGCACATAAATCTGGGGGAGGAGGAAGGAAGAGTGAGTTTTGAGTGATTAACATTTTGAGTGACGACAGACTTGAGTCTTCCCAAGTTGCTGTTACATGTAATGGATCCCTGCTCTCCTGGGGATGACAGAACATAGCAAGTGGTGAATGAATTCTTTCTTTTGTTTTGCTTGTGTGCATGGCTTTTGCTTTGCCTATTAAACGACTTGTATCTCAACCCATCAGTTCTCTGATTTTTCTGATTTTCTCTCCCATCCCATTGGGGAAAGGTGAGTGTGGTGCTTAGTTACCACCCGGGGTTAAATTGCAATCCTGGTACTGTTCTCCTCTTGTTATAATAAACTTTGAAACTGTCAGATGGAAGATGTTATATTGGATGTTTATGGAGATACCTTAAAGCCATGTATTGCAAGACTGAGACCCGTTCCATCTCCATTCTTTCAAAATACTAGAGAAAATTTACTGAATGCCCAGAGAAGATACATTGTTCCACAGGAATACTCTAAAATTAATCTGAAGAAAGTCACACATTTTGTGTCCAAAGCAGAGCAGGATAATAAGTGAAATAAATATTCAAAACTTCCCCCTTCCCCCACCTCCTTCCCAACCCTTCCTCCTCCCCTGCAGTGGCCCAGGGAAACAGAGGATGGGGGTTATGGTCATTGTTCCTGCTGCTGCTCAGGGAGAAGCGTCTTTCCCCTGCTTCGACATGGGGTCCCTCCCACAGGAGATAGTTCTCCATGAACTTCCCCAGCGTGAGGCTCTCCCATGGGTAACGGTTCTTCATGAACCGCTGCAATGTGGGTCACTCTTCCACAGGGTGCAGTCCTTCAAGGACGGGCTGCTCTAGCATGGGTTCCCCATGGGTTCACAAGTCCTAGTAGGAAACCTGCTCCAGTGTGAGCTCCTCGCTCCATGGGTCTGAAGGTCCCTGCCAGGGCCCTGCTCCAGCCCAGGCTTCCCAGAGGGTCACAGCCTCCCCTCAGGCATCCATCTGCTCTGGTGTGGGACTCCTCCACGGGCTGCAGGTGGATCTCTGCATCCCCATGATCTTCCTTGAGCTGCAGGAGGACAGCCTGTTATCAAAACCCGGCCATGTAACCCAAATACATCATCCTTCCATGGGTTATGGAAAATAAATTTAATACAGGATAAAAAGGTATTTCCTTGGCCTTGACGGAAAAGCTTTGATCTCTTATCCAGAATCATCTCTCCATTAGTCTTTACAGAGCAGTTTTATGTTTCAGCTTTTTACCCCTGAGTGGAATGCAAATTTTAATTTTTCATTTATATTAGTCTCTTGTATTTCTGTTGCTATAAGTGAATTTTCATAAAAAATTAGAACTGGCAGAAGATAAGCCCTGATTTTCTTTCTCTATCGTCTTTAAGGAAAAAATAACAGATTATAAAACAGATTACATTAAAATACTCCTAATTTCAGATTGCTAAAATATTTTATTTTCTTTATATTCTTAATTCTTTCCCCATTTTAGAGGGGAAGAGGAGGGTTATGAAGAAGATATTGCATTCAGGTTAATGTTAACTCTCTTGTACTGCTTGTTTGCTTTAAGAAATACCATTCAAGGTGTCATATATTGCTGTTCTCTTTATCTGCTAGAAATCCCTGCTTGAACAAAATTTCTGAGGCACATCAGAGGAATCCTACTGGGAAGAGTGAGTCATCATGACCTGAACAGAACTGCAAAAGGAAATAAGTATTAATTAGTGTTTCTAATGAACACTATAACCTGAAATAGAATGTTAATTTTGCGTAAGTTAAAATACAGAAATCCTACTAAATATTTTCTCAGTAGAAATGGGCTTAGTAAAAGAAATATTTTCCATACAAATCTTGTGGGAAACCTGTTAACTTGTTCTAATTATTACATGTAGTTATCTTACTCAGACATTGTTCCAAAACAATATATTTCAAAATGATAAAAATAAAAGGCCTCTGATTACACAGTGCATCAAAGGCGGTGCTTTGGATAGTGTTTAATTTATTAACATAGAGATTTTTTACATAAAGACAAGAGTGATTTTGGTTTTATTTTGGAAACAAACATTCTGTCATTCTGTTGTTCTGAGAAGGAAAGAATGCAAAAGTATTAGAGTTTTATATTTGGGCAGGTAGTAGATTATCACACCAAAAATCAAATATTCTGGAAGAATTAATTGTGGCATTAATTTCTGAAAGATCTTAATTGTCTTAATAACACTCATAATATGCATTTTCCTTGAATATGATGATTTATTAAGCTCTGTCATTTTTGACCTTATTATTTCAGAAAGATGTTCTCAATAAACTTTTCTGTGTCTTCATGACATTGCACTAAAATGTCAAATTACTGTCTGAAACTGTAAAGAAAAAATAAATCTATGGGAAGCTTGTCAGAGTTGACGGTGTCACCATTTCAGGTTTATGAAGGAGAAAGGCAATTTATTGTTTTGGTTCTGGTTTTGGTTTTTTTTGTTTTTGTTTGTTTGTTTGTTTTTTTTTAATTGAAATTAAAATTTATGTTGTGCCTATTCTGTTTACTCTATCTTTATAACTGGGTTAAGCAGTGCTGGACAGGTAGCATGGATCTTTCTTTTAGTACTTATTAGGCATTTAAAAAAAAATCCAGCCCAAGAGACAGTATAGCTCCACATGTGTCAATAGATAAGGGAAACTCATCCAGCTGCACATTCTGACAGTGGTTTCAGCCCAGCAGCACACAGTTCCTCTGTGGTAAACAGAGTGTCAAAAACGTAGCCTGCACTGCCTGCACAATGTTCATATCTACCCCGCCACAAACAGTGAGTCAAATCTGTTCCACATTGAGGAACTTCTGGTTTATGTGGCCAGAATTTATTCACATTTTCAGAGGAATCCTTCAGCTCCGTGAGCTTCTGAGTATTTTCATTCTGTAGTTTGGTCATTAGGCTAGGTGGATAACTGATTTAAATCATCACTAGAACACCATTGTGGTTAAGAGATTTTTTTTCCTCACTTAGAATATATGCACCCTTCAAATTTCTTTCTTTCTTTGCAATTTGCTTGTAAAACCACTTGATAGAGAATCCATATAAAAAGAACTCTATCAAAATTGTAGATTTATTTAGTCTACGGTTCATATGCTTGATATACAGACTCAAATAATCATCTTTGTGTATTTTCCTTTTTATACTTGTTCATCTGTAACAGCCAAAGTTTGGAACTGCTAGTGGGTAGATAATTGAACAGTTGGTGTGCAATTGACATTCAATATACACGTCTGAGACAGAACAGTGAAACTCTTTTTCTATTTTAGCAAAAGATCGGATAACAATCCGAGCTAGGGTTACTGGAGGGCAAAGTGTCAGGAAAGCAATCAGCAGATGAGCAGATAAAATGGTGGTGGAAGGGTATCACATATCACACGAGGCTGAGCCGTAATGATCAGGGAAAGGCTAGAGAAAGATGGAATGGATGTGGAGGGAGAATATTCTGTCGCTGGCTCCTCCAAACAGCCTACAGTTCCTGATATGGGTCTGCTGAAGGAAAACTGTTGGGCTGTGTCATAGGGAAATGACACGTGCCACAGGCAGGTTTCGAACTGCACTGTGTGGCATTGCAGAATGCGTTGTCTCATTTTCCAAGACTGTCCTCATTAGGTGAATGTAACATTTGAACTCTTTGTTGGTCTCAGAAGTCTGAGACTAACGTGCATTACATGAAAAAGATCATTAGTACGAAAAAGCGTCTTATGCACAAAAGTCAATCTTAGAATAGTTTTAAAAACTGAAAAATAATTTAAAAAGCTTGAATTAGTTTGAAAATTCACATTGTCTTCTTGTTGAAGTATTTAATGAAACCAGATGATTTTGTGTATTCAAGGGATTAATAAATTATTTCTGCAGATTTATTTTGACAGTTTGCTGTAGTCTGCAGTAATTAGTTATTTTGGTGTGAATTTTATTTATTTTACAGGTATGCAAGTCCAGAATTATTCCAATGATTTTTTTGTTGACTAACTCTGGACACAGTGAACAGGCCTTGTCTCGTTTTTTTTCAAAATTAAGACAAGCAGCTGAACTGTAATGAAATAGTCTGGATTTTTTTGATTTCTTTTTTTTTTTTTTCTTTTCCCTTTGCGGTCTTTTGAATATAAAATGGTTTATAACATAGGACCTCAGGTAAAACAATTCAAAGTTTTACAAGTCAGACCTATTGTTCAGTGATTTTCTTAGACCACGTGTTATTTCAGTGTTTTGTCTGGATAGATTTATTATGGTAGAAGTCCTTATATGGAGAGTTGTATTAAAGAATGTTTCTTTTAATTTTTTTTCAATAAATGTATTGAGTGCTTGAAAAAGATATAAGCAAAGAAATAGTAGACTGCTGTTCCTGTGTACTGGAATGTCTATTGGGGAAAAAAGATTCTTTCAGCGTTAGGTTACAAAGACAGAAGCTAGTAATCTACTCCATCATTTATGCAGTGCAGAGTCATTAAAATATTCATGTAGCTAATCATTAGGACTATGTATTCATCCTTCTCAGTGCTACTCAAATTTTTTTCAAATCAGGTATTTTTAAGAAAAGACTTAAAATTATTAAAGAAATACCATTACCGTCACATGAATTAGTTTAGTGTTTAAGGCAATAATCCAGAATATGAAGAAATGTGCATGTTCCTAATCTATTTAATCCACATCCTCAGTATACTGGCTACCAGGATGTAGAATATTCTGGGAATGGGAGCTCCATTAAGAGCTGACTGGAATAATTAACTACAAAGAAGTATGGGTTTAAGCCTAACAGAGCAGTCACATAAAATCTGGTAGAGTCTGGGTCAGATCCCATCCTCCAGTCCAGGAACAGCACCCCTGAACTTGGAATCATAGGAACACAAAACCATACAACAACCCAGGCTGGAAGGTAAGATTGAAGATCATCCAGTCCAGCCTTTCATGAGAAAGACAGCCTGGATGAGATAATCCAGCAATCCAATCATGTCTTGAAAACTTCCAGTGACAGGAACTCTACCAAGTTCCTGGAGAGGTTGTTCCAGTGAGTGATTGTTCTCACTGGGGAAAAAGGAAAAAAAAAAAAAAAAAAAAAAAGAAAAGAAAAGAAAAGGAAAAAAATCATATATTGAGCTGAATTCATGATGAAATCAAAAGCTGATAAGAGTCTTGTTCCAAGTGGTTTCTGAGATGAAAACATGGCACAGAGGAAGGAGAGGCAGTTTCAGCTTAACTAAAATAAACCCATCAAAATAATGGTGAAGGATCTGAAAGGAAAGCAGCATGTCAGAGCCATGGCTGAATTAAGTCAGATTGAATGAGTGTGTCCTGCCAAACCTTTCTCTAGAAACAGGTTTCATAAGGATGACATTATAATCTCCTAAAATCTTGTTTTCTGGGTAGTTAACACTCTCAGCAGGTACATGATATGCCCGAGTTCCAGATCTTGTTCCAAGTAATGCTTCCTGGTTGAAGATATCAGTATGAAAGTTTAATGATACACCGGCAGGTAGTGCATTTTTCTGGGAGCCTGCACTGTGACTTCAAACTCTTTCAGAGAAGAGTGTTCAGCTGGAGACTTTAATACCCTGGCTAGATATCCTGCTCAGTATTTATTAAGTGAACAAAAAGAGAAGGGACACTTTCTTCTTACCTGAAAAGGTAGTTCATGCCCTCCTATTTTTCCACTGAAAGCCGTATCTCAAGTCAAATCTTGTTCTTTGGAGGAAAGCCTGTAGAACATAAGAAAAAAAATCAATATCTAACATGCAAACTGTTCATGAATTTAAATTAGGATAACAGTTTGTTATATTTTGGTTTGAATTCTTGCTGCCAGTTATTTATTAACTGATCGTTACTTTTTAGTTGGTAGTGATTTAAGCATTTGTGAGGAAAAAAAGTGAAGTTTCCTGCTGTTTCTCCTTCAGCAATAACACAACAGCCTTTTAAATGAATGACTGCAGCTTGAAAGTACAGAGTAGGGAAAGAGCTACCTCGGGCTTGGCATGTTGCCTCCATCCTTGGCATGTCTCTTGCAGCTCCTTTGTTGAAAAAGGGCCTGAGGAAGTTGATGGGCTTAATCTGAGAAACATGAAAGACAGGTTTGTCTTAAAATAATTAGTATTACTCCCTGCCAAACCTATTTTTCCTGAGAAAAATGCTGTAAGGCAATTTATTTTGATGCTAAAGGTGTGCTTGAAGTCTATTGTAAATATATGAGAGTACAAATCAATGTATCTGATAATTTAGAAAAGCATCTTTGATTTTGGATTTGTCATTGCTAAGAGTGGGTATTAAATATATGCAGACAGAATAAAGTTTCCTATAGTAAATGTACTGAAAATATATTTAACTTAACAGGGTTTTACAGGTATAGAGGAGTAATCTGTAGTGTACCTGGAATGGACAAGGGCATTTTGAAAGATGAAAACAGTCATAGTAACCTCATTCGTGTCACTGTCTCTTCACTTTGATTTATGAGTTAGCTGGAAGTCCTTCCAGAATTTTTCAGTGGCTTTCTGTACTAATTTAGTGTGTCTCTGTTTTGCGTTCAAAAAGATTTCCACTAAAACTTTTCATGATAACTTCCTGTACTAGGTGTTCATTCTCTGTGTAAATCAGAGCACACATCTTTAGATTTGGGGTAGTTTTTACTTCATAAATAAAACTCATGAATAGGTGACCTTAGCTTGTGCTGTGCTGGATCCTGCTCTGTTCTGTAGTGAAGATGGACTGAAATCAGGAATCTTTGGGAATTTTCAGGTTTGGAAGACAATTTAAAAGTGTTCAGTTTCAGATTTTCCTGTCTCGGAAATGGAAGAACCGTTGCCCTGAACTGTCTGTAGACAGGAATATTTTTCTGTTTTCAGTGCTTCTCCTGTTTAGATTTTGCTACTAGAGGAAGCATCTGCAGTTCCCAGCATGAATATATTATTCTGGGGCACGTGCCAAAACATCAGAAGTAATGCTGATCTTGAGTAGAGGGCAGGATTTTCATCCCTCCTTGATCTCTCATCAAGGTAAATTTACCACCCTTTCAGAGATAACTGGAGACGTCTGTAAGGTTTTTGCTCTTTTCCACTAAGCTGTGGACAGTGGGATTTTGAAATGGAAGGACTAAATGTTTAGCTATTCTTTTTCTTATGATAAAAAATCTCAATTAAAAGGTTAATATTGCTTTCAACAGGCTGTGTATATCTGCACTCTTAGAAGCAACTCCTCAGTTTCTGTTGCCTAGGAAAGAAATAGGCATATATTTCAAATGACAGATATTTAAAATTTCAAAGATGTATTATTGGGTTACATCCATGGAAGCATTTTAAATAAGCTTCTGTTCTATCGTTTCTGAATTTTATTATAGTGAGATGGTGCTTTCAATGGAAAGTAAATAAGAGTGACAGCACTTCCAGAGTTCAGAAAAAAAACCCCAAGCTGTTCAAGGATGTGTAAAAATGCAGATTGACATAAATTGAGTCAATATTACAGAAACCATTTATACAAAGCAAATAGTAATGCCATGATAAACAAGAGAGTGAATATAGGGAAATTACTATTTTATTGGTAGTGAGTCACATCATTCTTTTCTAACTGTTTGAATTTTAATGTATATTTTATTAAACATGGGAATTTTGGACATCGTCTCAAAAAAACCCCCACTTCCTGCAAAGCAAACTAAAAATTATAACTAAACTGTGTCACTGAGATTGAATGGCTTGAAGTATGACAAAGATAAATTATCTTGATCACTAGAGTAATAGAAATTGATTTGTAGTGTGCCAGAATGTCTGATGTTTCATTCTGCTTATCAGGTAAAAAGGAAAGATACATGAATGGAAGATGAGGGTAGGAGCTCAAATCACAAAATTTACAGCTGATTGGACCTGAGGTATTTCTCCAGGCTTTCAGTTTTTGCTGTATAACTCTCTGCAGTCAGCTAAATGACTGTGGTTTTTGGCACTAAATTTCACTGTCAGTTTTATCACCAAGTGTCTTCCACTGTACCCCTTGTGGTGCTGTGCTTGCCTTCAGAGTCTTAGCAGATCCTTCCACTTTCCACCTGTCCTCATTAGGGCTAATCCACTTATTTCACAGTTACCACCAAATTCTGGAAGGCATACAAAGGCTTTCTAACTTAAGGATCATGGGTATTCTCTCAGAAAATTACTGTGCTCTTTAACCGTGTTTTCCAAAGACTCTGAAAACAGATTTGAAAAGGTCAGTTTCAAAATGTCGCAGAAGAAGTCTGGTATTTTTTCAATTTAGAGAGCTATACTTCACAGTATTCTTCAAGGAGCAAGGAATTAATTTTCTTTCCTCTTCTCTATTTTACATTGTTTGTTGTCAGCAATGTATTTAATACCTTCATGAATGGTGCTGGTAGAAACCACTAATTCTTCACAGTTGCTTTTTCTTTGGATGACAGGTAATCTTTGTAATATCAGCAAATTTTGTTACTTTTCAGTTCTCTCTTATTTTCCAAATCACTTCTGTGTAGAACAGCATGGGAGCTGACATTTAAGTGGTATCAATATCTGATTATATTTTGCTGCAAAACCTGATCACTTTATTCCTCCTATTTTGTATCTGTGAGGTCTTCTTTCAAAAAATTATCTTCTTTCATCATTTCAGCTTACCATTCACTAAATACTTTGTAACGTATTCCATCACAGTTCTTTGCTCCACCACTGACTGCACCTTCTGTGATAAAATAATTGAAATAATTTGTCATTGGTGGGGTTTTTGTATTTCCTAGTGGTAGCTTGTATCTTAAATTCCTGATAAATACCCAGGCTATAAAACACATTGTTGTGATAGATCTTAGACTTTTATGGTTAAGCAAGATTTCTGTGGTCAAACTATAATTATGTAGTAAGAATGACTGTGTGTGTCCAAGAGCTTTGTGTGTTGTCAGCACATGAAAACTGTGTAATCATAATTGGCAGTTGATGAGACATTCATGGTCTTTCGCCACTGAACTGCATCCTACCTAATGTAATCCAATTACTTAATACAGATTTTGCCCAAAAGAAGGGACTATGAGGCAGTCACAGATGAATTCTCTTTGCCTGGTTTGAAATTCCTTCCACTTACCTGGATCTCATGTTGTATATAATCTCAACTGTGCTTCAAAGATGTTAAATCCTGCCCTATATCAGATTTCACATCTATTTATTAAAAATTAGGGATAATGAGGAATGGAGAATATTACTGTTCATAGCTTAAAGACAAGAAAATGTATGTACCATGATTGCTCTGTCCAGTATCCATGGTGTAATCAGTGGGAAATCCAGCGTCAGAACCCATGCTTCTCACCCTCATGGACTAGCATGAGCTATTATAAAAGCATTGCTTATGTCATTTAGAGCAGGGATGCCAGATTTATATCCCACCACATATTTCAAAGGTATAATGAGAGCAGAAGTGTTTCTCTCACTCGTAAAATATTAATGCTGAAAACTGAGGCAGCTCAGGAAACCATAAGAAGACAGTTCACTCGGAAAACCATCTCAGGCACATTCCACATCCCCTCTCTTTTACTGGTTGTATTAATAACCCATCATTCAGTGCATTAAGCTTTATGTTTAACAAAAAACAATGGAAATATTACTTCCTTTCTAGAATGGCAAAGGCAGTGGTTTAAGAAAAACATTGCCTGTAAACTTCCTGAATTTCCTGACTGCTGCCTGCCTCAACTGTATAAAAACTCCAGGTGTGTTTTTCTTTTTGCATCCCCAGTTAAATTCCTCTCCTGTGTTGGTGAGAAGGTAAAAGAAATTAACTGCTCAAAAAAAAATCTCAGACTACATCAAGCAGCCTTTTTTTCTTGAGGGCATGTAATGGTGTGATGAAAGAAAATGGCTTGTCCCTTCTTCCTCCTGATGCTTCCAATCTCGTATCTGGAGGCCGGACCTCCAAGACATCACAGCAAGTTCCTAAAAAGAGTTAACAACAAGAGACAGAGCATACATGACTCCTGTGGAACTGTTCAGTATATCTCAGCCTCAGATTGTGTCAGGTACCCTTGCTAGAATCCCTAGTTTGACATTCATTGTGTTTCTTCTGTTGACTGAAGCAATTTACTGTAATTTTAACATATAAGCTTAAACTGATGTTTCAAAGGTTATATAGAATGCCAATAACACCCATAGTAGGAATCTGTCTACATGGGCCTTATGAAAAACAAAAGACACTCGGGCAGATACACTCACTCTTTGCATTTGTATTAGGTACAAGAACTCATTGAATTGATACACAAATATCAAACCTGTTACGCATGAACTGCCCAAACATCCATGTTCTCATATTTTCATCTCTGTATTGAGAATTCTTGTTGAAGCTGTGTTTTTCTTTATTCCCTGTGTCAACCACAAACCCCATGTTTATGTCTGTATAGTCTAAGTCCTATGAAAAGACAAAATTGCAAGGAAAAAAACCCCTGTCTATAAAAAGCCTGTAATTATTAGTGGTGAAAGCAGGTGAAATTTTATGTTTGTGTGTAAGGTTCTGGGGTGACTGGATACCACTGTCCCAAGCAAAAAGCTACCCTAGGGCTGACAGATGAGAGGTAATCTGTACTGTGTTTTATTTTCCCTCATTTTATTTCACAGTACCTCTGATAGTGGTATATTTTTTGTGTACATCTATGATTTGGATAGCTTTGTTGCCAATGTAAATGCCATTTTGTTTCCATCAAGGCCATTTTACTGCAGAGATTCCTAAGATAACTGGTTGTATTAAAGTATGCAGGAATACCTTCCTTGAGTATTACACTGCATGAAATTATAGGAGAATGTCCCTTTTTTGGTTTCATGAAGTTTCCTGGTATTGGGCCAATTAATGATTCATGTTTAAAGGCAATTTTTTATATGAAGCTTCATTTTCATCAAACAATTGTGGTATAAGGAAATATGTGAAAAAGCCTTGCTATGTACCAAAATCAAAGCTCTTAAAACCTCAGCTTTTCACACATCTCAAAGCAGAGGTCATCTAAGTAGTTGCTTTTTGCTAGATATTTTGTACTGATAACTCTTGTCTTTATGAATTTGCAAGGATATTGCTGAAACACCATGAAATTATTGATTGAATTCTCTCTAAAATATTATGTATGTTTTCTTAAATTACTGAAAAACAATAATATTAATGGTTAGATGTACGTTCCGTATGACGTCATCATAGATGATCTTCCCCTTTTTAAAATGGATTAAGAGAAAAGACTTCCAATTATTGTTTGCTCTGTTATCTGTAACAAATGTCAAATAAATTTTATCCATCTTTTTTCAGGCATTAATTTTGTATTCAGTAATTCAGAACAAACTTCATTATCCTGAAAATTACATTAAAAACTGTGATTATGACTACAAAAAAGAAATCCAAAAATGAATAATGCTTGAGTCCTTTCTGTGAGTAAAAACCCAAGTTCATGTCTCTAAAGAAAAAGTGCTTTGGGAAAATAGGAATAGAAGATGATGGTAAACTGAAATTCCCGGACTTCACAAATCTGTTTCTGTGTCACTGCTTTCTGTGAAATATGTTAGGGAAAAGACCTTTGGTAAGTAACTACTACTCGCTATTCTTTATGAGAAAAAATACTGACACTGAACTAAATAACGAATTAAATGCCCATGACCATTTTCTATAACAGTAACTTTAGACATCTATGAAAAATATTATATGAAACAAAAGTAAGAATGTCTAAAAGTCAAACATTGTTCATCATCATAAGAGAAACTTATAAACAAAAACGATATATTTTCACACTGTGACATCTAAAAGAAGTACATCCATGCTTGTGAGAAAAGAGGGAATATTTTCTGTTGAGAAAGAAGATATTTACACTGACTTTTAATTTATAGCTTTTCAATCAGCAGAGCAATTGTAGTGTGTAAAAAGATTTTCTGTTCTATTAAGAGTTAGGGAATAGTTTGGGGTTTGTTTTCTATTAATAGTAAATTGCTGTTGTTATTTATTAATTTAGGAATATTCATAAACTAATTGTTTTATTAGACCCTGGAAAATTCATTGTGTTGCCAAAATATTTAAATGGCTTGAGAGAAACTAGTAATGCACATACAATTTTGTGAACAATGCAAATAAAAGAAGCATACTAAAATAATTTCCATTCCGTATGTCATAAATATCAGTTCATGTAGTCAGATATTCTGTAATGAAGTGCCAGTGAACAGGAATAGTCTGTTTTATGTACATATAAAATGACTATTGCAAATAAAACATTACTTTTTTAAGTAAAGCGGTGGGGGGAAAGAAAGGAGAAATTGAGTGTCAAGGTATATAAACCAAGATGCAGTAAATATGAAGAACAAAAAAACCTCAAGACTACTTTTCTGTTTAACCACAGAGTTATGCTTAAAAAATGATTAATGCCTCATGACCTTGCACGTAGAGTGCTGAGCCTATGTAAATTTAATACCGGGCAGAGCTACTCCCTTTCTTTGCTTATTCTCACATTCAGCCAAAGTGAGGTAGATAGTAAGCAGGAGGCTCAAATTCTCTGGTTGTTCCTGGTGAGCAGGGTAAAAAATGGACAACAGCAGTGTGATACACAAGAGATGAAACCTAGATCTAGAACAACCAATTATCTTCCTTTAGGCACCTCTCGGGTGACTATGTTACATTTGAAGTTTATGAATCAACTCAGTTTAGGACTTTGCTGTGTAGTACCTGTTCTGGCAATTGTGGCTCCTATGCCCTACAGATGCTTATTCACCGATGACTAGGGAGGAATCTTCTATTTTCCTAGTCATTGTATTCCTGGAAAAGAACATGATCCGTCCTCATTTCAAGATCAAAGCAAACACAACCATTATGATTTCTACATTATACCTTCTTTTTCAGTCTTTTAATTGCTCATGGGGAGGGGGAAGGAAGTGCAGCAGTTCTGTGAATTCTGCTGCTCCGTGGCACCAAATCAATTGTTTCCTAATCAGACAACTCATATATTTTATTCCAATATTGTGACAGTATAGTGATTTCTCGGGTAGAATGAAGACCAAAATTTCTTCTCCTTAAAGAAATTATTCAGCTTTGAGGAAGGAGTGGAGAAGAACATAATTATCTTGTTGAGATTCTGTGACAGGAATTAAAAGGCAAATGAATATCAGAGTGTTAATAAGCTCTGAGTTACTCTATCTGTAGGTTACATGTACTGTAACTAATCCAGGCACAGAGCTTGTAATTTCAGGATAAAAACATAACTCATCCTTGGGTTTGTCTGTTTTCAAACTGTTTCATTTATAATATTATGTACAGTGTGAACACTTTACACAGACAACTAATTTTTTAAAAAATTCATCTTAGAATAAAAAAATGTCTTCTGTGCTTCTTCTCCCTGCAATATTTCTTCTGAAAATGCCAGTGCCATTTCAAATATATATTTTTAAATAATTATAATCCTTACTTGTGGAGCTTGTAAAACAAATGAGATTCCTAGATTAAACTCTTCAGTAGTGCTTGATAAATGTGATTTTAAATGTGCTTTATTTATATGTGCTGTTGTGTTTGAATTATTTGTTATGATGAAAGGAGCATTTATATTCATATACCGAAGAAATAAATGCTGGCTTAATATGTTAATTACTAATAAAACATTTACAGGAAGCATTGATAGCAGGTAGAGTTTTAACATGACTGTTAACAGCTGTCCCTGGGAAATAACAGAAAGGTCTGTTTATAATATATGAAAGGAANGTTTATAATATATGAAAGGAAATTCATTTCTTATAATAAAGTGAATCTGACAAATGCAAACAAACTGTATCTAAAGTATTTCCCACCATCTCACTGGGCAGTTCTTCAGAGTGCCAGTCCAGCACATCCTGCAGCATTCACTCATTCTCAGACAGGCGGGTTTGCACCAATTAGCAAGCACTAGGCTGTCTATGAGGTTAATCCATATTTATTGAGACTCAATTTCTTCTGGGGAAAGAGTGTATACTTTCTTGTGATGGTTCTATGTCCTTTAGGAGCATTTCTTTAAAGAAAATTAGTTGC
>VYZT01046619.1:0-34095 GCA_013400735.1 Pomatostomus ruficeps
GATGGTCACAGTCTTGATCCATCCAGGGTGGGGGGAACCCTGTTGACTGCTGTTTCTTCCACCAGTGTAGTTGGGCCAGTTAAGTCTTCTCAGAAGACCTGAACACCTTCAGGCGTGTGTGTGAATGTCCCAGTACATCCCCGGGGTAGGGAGTTTTCCACCCCAGCCAGTTGTGTAAGGGAAAATATTGGCCTGATAAAAAAACATTACCCAGCTCCACAGGATTTGCTTCTTATCAGTCTTTCTCCTTACATAGCTCAAAAAATATCTCCTTGCTAAGCAAAGGTTGCTTTGTTTTGGTCATCTTCTCCTGATGGATGAGATACCTGGGCTGTTCTTACGCAAATCAGAGGTTTCACCACCACACACCCAAAAACTCTGCTTGTCCGCTTAGTTTGGGAGTTATCCGACAGGCAGCATAGCAACCTGCTGTTTTTGCCAATGGACCATTGCTGGAGTCATTAACGTTTAACATTGCAGTGTCTCACATATGCACGTGTCATTCAGTATAGCCTTATTTTTATTTTTAAATATAATACTAATTAAAATTGCAAAGTCCCAGGATGTTAGCTACATTGCATTGTGATAATAAGGGATAGGGAGCTACAAAGCAGTGTCATAGTAACTGCTAGTGAAAGATAAAATGCATGTTTTAAAAAATAAAATGTTTTAAATCAATGTATTTTGCTATGAATTTTTCTCCAAGGAGCACTTTATAAACTGAAGTTACGCATTAAGAAAAGTCTCTGAAGAAAATCTGTATTCTGTGTGATTTCTGATGGTCTGGAAGGTTCAGATTGCAAGTAAACCCTTAGCATGAGAAACAATTTACTATTAATCTTGTACATTTTTGTGGCTTAAAGATTCCAGCTAACTGAAAAGTTTTATTTGAGATTTAATAATCCTTGAAATCAGGCATTCACGAAATAAATTGTTTAATATTTCATGCTCATCATGTACCATTTCTCAGGTTTTGGTCAAGATACTGACACGGATATTTGTCTTCTTGTGCACAGATAGGTGTCTCAGTCAACCAAAACGGACCTCTAAGGCCTGTTAACCTTAGGGCACAGATTACTAAATATGGAACAAGTAAAAGTAATATGAAATATACAGTCATTAGCAATGTAATAAACTCTTGGCAGATGAGAGTTACAGGGTGCTTGCTCTTGGCACAAGGACACTATAAAAACAAGCAGATGTGTATTAAGAATGAAATTCAGAGCAAATAAATGGCATGGATAAGAAAATGCAGTAAATTAGTTGCCCAAAAGAAAAATAATCAAATGAAGAAGGGAGAGAAAATGACCCTGTCATGTATCTTGTTCAAGGATTTGAGAAAGCAGAGAGCAGCTTAAACTAATAATTCTTGTGTCCCTACTATACTAATAGTCAGATAAAAGCAGAAAGGCTCAGAATGAGATAGATCACAGTTGGAACAAGGACTCACATGTGCAGGAATGGCATAATTTAAAGTGTGGTTGAATATAATTTGTAGGACTAATAGAGGGAAGCAACACAGTAACTCCAACTTTACTCAACCAGAAAGGTGCATGACCTCTAATAATGACCCAAAAGGAACTACTTAAGTATGATGAAAAAAGGAAGTGAAAAAAAGGCAATCAGGCTTCTCTTTTCTTTCTTTGGTCAGGACTGACAATGATAATGGTTTCTTAAAGATTCAGTCGTATTTCTGAGGTGCTGTTGTATTTTGGAGTTTTTTTCAGAGCCAAAATTTCAGAAATAAAGGTGGAGGTTTTTTTGAGCACAGATAGAATACATTTTTACTCAAAAAAGTTACTTCTGTACTCTAGGCAATCATTTTGTTATCATTTTCTACCTACAGATACAGCTATAAAGGTAGAGGCAGCCAAAGACAAAGCAAGGCAAGCCAACGATACTGCAAATGACATCCTGGCCCAGATTAAAGACCTCAATCGGAATCTCCTGGGCTTGAGAAAAAACTACAGTAAACTTACAGATGATGTGGCCAAAACAAATGCAGTTGTGAAGGATCCTATCAAGAACAGTAAGATCTTTTTTGGGTTGTTTGGTGGTGGTTTTTTTCCATTTGTGGTTTTTATTTCATATCTCAAAATGAAACAGAGACTCCAGAATTTCACTTACATAGCATTACTACAGTATGCTGGGATAAAAGGACTCTCTTATCACTTTTATTTTCTGGGCTTCTTATATGTGAAAAGGGACCAGAAGTCCCTTCAAACACTAACAATTCTGTGATTCTGTGAACAGAATTTTAAATCTTAAAGACTGATGTTAGTAATTGGAAGAAAAGCTAATGTCAGCAGGATGAACATGTAATGGATAGATTTGTTCCTCTAGACTACTTTTTAAAGTAGTTAGGAGGTGAATAATCAAAGATTCTGACTTGCAATTCACTGCCTGATTCAAGAAAAATACCCTACACTAAATCTGTCTTCACTCAATCAGATAATCAGTCCTGGAAGAAATGCATGACTCCTTTCATATACATTACTATTTTTGGTAGAACACTGAAGACACTTAAAAAAAGAAAGAAGATCCTGGGAATGGGGTTTTGTCTGCTTTTTTTCTTCTTTTTTTTTTTTCCATGAATTCTGTTATCAAATGTGACAATTACTTTAGCGTTTTCACTTTGGTTGGGATGGATAAAAATGAATTCTAGATTACAATACATTTTATGGTAGATTACTATATCATCCATATCATATAACAGTATACAGCTACAAAACTAGAGTGTCTTTAGAAAATGACTGAAGAACTAATTTCTCAGCTATTCTGGGCTCCCCAGATTGTTGTCAGCTTGATGAATCTGGGCACCTAAAAACATACAATTTAGGAGGCTGTCATTCTGTGGACAGATACCCTCTTTCCATTGTTGCTGTACGAGTGAAAGAAGTGAATCCCGAGGGCTGTTTGTCACTGCCTGCCTATTGCAAGTTCCCCATCCCTCATCAGCTGAGATACATGTGTGAGTCCCAGTACAATTCCCATTAGGTGGATTGATCCATACAAGTTTAGACAATATGAAAAGTAGTTATTGATTGAAATAGTGTGGTTGGTTAGGTTACAGCAGGTTGTAGAACCAGCAGATCTCTAAGGTCTCTTGCAGGGTAACCTCTTGCAGGGTAGCGGGAAACAACTGGGAAGGAGTCTTAAAGCAATCATTTCTTGGCACTGCTGAATCTAGACTAGGCCATCTGTCCCAGCCCAGCTATTCTGAGCCTGTGTGTAAATTAGCATTTTAGTTGATATTAGGAGTGATAATTTAAAATTTAATCTCTTGATTGTCTCCAGTCACAGTTATTTTGTTTGCGTTGAGTGCTCTTAACACTTGCAAACTGTTTCATGTCAGATAAAGCTATACTGTAAGATGTTCTCTAGAAGTACAATTCTATCATTCTCCAAATGTTAATGAATACTAAGATTACGGAATGAGATTAAGGTAATGTAGGGTGAACCATTCCAGATGTATAAAGTGAGTATGCTGGCACTCATGACTACATGCAAAAGTAGACATAGCCTCTCTTCTGGGTCAAAATTCAGGCCCTGACTTCTCATTTTTATAGATATGCAACATTTAAAAGGTAACAAGTTACTTATAGACTCCTCCTGTCCCTTACTTTACTTTACATTTCTGTTTAGATCTTCAAAACATTCTCTTATGTTATCTTCTGTCTCTTATGTTATCCTCTGTTTTTTCTCTTTTCTTTGTCTCCATATCTTGCCTGCAGAAATCTGTACGTATGTTTTTCTTACTTGCAGCTTTTAGTGTGTGTTTTCCAGTAAACAATGATTCACTGCTTACCACCAAATCTTCTGCATGGTCCTCTGTTTCACATTCATTGAAATAACTAGTTACTTTTTGAAAACTTTGAGATAAAGTGGCTTGGCAGCTAGTTTAACTTACATGAAACCTTAAGAAGCATCTTGAAGGTTTTGATATGAGTGTTTGGGCCAAAAAACTAGATATGCCGTTTTTCATGCTTTATCTAAGCATTATTTTTATTGCTATTGTTATTACTATTATTTTCATGTAATATGCATCTTTCTGGTAAGTGCATTTTTGTCCCTTTCAGTGTCATCCACCAAAACAGATACCCCTCGTGCAGGTCAAGTGTTGCAATCCTTAGATCTGCTGATGAGTTGTCAAAGAGAGGGTATTATTCACTAGTTTTATGTTAAGAGGCAAAAAAGGAATTTGAGGCTTAAAGAAAAAGAGAGTCAAAAATATACTGGTAAAATTATTTAGTTCAGCTGAAAAAAAAGAAAATCGTGTGCAGTTTACTGCCACTGTTTTTAAATCTTCTCTTGGTACACACGGAGAATTTTAAGCTTGTGACCAGAATAAAACCTTTTTGAATTTGTGCCCATTATAGTTAGTTCAAGAATTAATTTCAAGTTAATTTAAACCCAGTAATTTCAGAAATTAATTATGGAAACTAACCAGTTCCATTAATCAAGCATTTCTTCTTCAAAATTGGAGGGGTTTTTTTATAAGAAGAAAGCAAATAATTCATTCATAAATGTATTTTGCTACAAAGTGTTTTTCATAACTATCATCCTGACCTGAAGCACAGTTACATTTTCAAAATCCTGCTTTAACACCAGTGTTTGCTACTATTGCTACTTTAACTTGTTACCAAACATTCTGAAATTACCTTATTCTGTTCAGGTAGCTTCCTGGCCTGTGTGTACCTCATAATAATCTATACAATCACCTGAGCATTGTGTATGCAGAATTTTCATGTATTTTATTATTGCAATGTATAATTAGTCTCTGACACTATTCTCTAAAGCTCTGCCTTATTCTTTCTTATGAAGTTGCTGATGCAGATTCCAATATTAAAAACCTAGAAAAGGAAGCAGATCGCCTGTTAGATAAAATCAAGCCAATAAAAGAACTCCAGGATAACTTAGGGAAAAACATTTCTCAGATAAAAGAGCTGATAAACCAAGCTCGGAAGCAAGCCAACTCGGTAAGTCTTATTTCTTAAAGTATTTTGAGTATTGATGGGATTTTATTTTCTGCTTTTTTATTTATTTTCTACAGTGTGAATCCTTCCTAATTCTAAACATGTGTAAAGAGGGCAAATACTGGAGTACAATTTCTCCATTAAGATAAAAAGACAATATCCTGATGATTTTCACTCTGTGTCTTGTTACTTCATTTAAAGCATGCACTCGCTAAATGAATAACATCTGTAGGAATGGATCTCAGAAGGTTATTTTTTGAGAAGTATTGTAGATGATAGCACAGCAAAGGAGTCACAATATCATTGATTTTTTGAGAAAACAAAAAATGTATTTTTCTGCTTCAGCATTGACATTAAGCCCCTGATTTCATTTCATAGAACTTTTATTACTCAAGACACTGTCTCAGACTCACTGAAATTGCTGAGTATATGTGCTTTTCCCGTATTTCTGATTTTTCTCTGTCCAGTAGCAGCACTAAGGACTTGTACTTGAGTTAAGAATATATTTCTAGTCCATTTAGTGAGTTTGGAATCCATCTCCCTCATTGAGTAATACTATTAACTCAAGGGTCATCTGGTTAATACTGAAGTTATTCAGCTTGTGATCTAAATAGCAAAGGAAAAAAGTATCTTGTAGATGACACTTGAGAAATCTTCCTCAAAAGTAGCTGAAAAATAGTTGGAAAAAAATCTACAAAATAATAGGATACTGGGAATGAAGTATATTCCACATATGTGATGAAATTTGCACAGAATAGAAAGACAGGCTACAGTAATTATATGTTTTGTTACATTCATCTTCCGTCTGAAGGCTTTGAAGTACTTAACTGATCAGCATTTCTGAGATAATAAAATTATGAGTTTGGTCCTTCAATGGATCTCCTTTTTAGCAGAGTTTGTCCTGAGCATAAGGTGATACCATTATGTACATTTCCTCTAATGCATAAACATGTATAGCTGGGATTGAAACACCATTGTACTGTCATTATGTCTGTGCTGCCATTATGAAAGCAAACAGTAAAATGTCTTTATCTGTGCTCAGAGCCTGAGGAAACCAGCACATGTATCCAAGTGCATGTGTCACTCAGCTGTGGAAATAAAACTTGGTTATGAATGCCAACTCCATTAGGGACTATGTAAAAGCAGTGATAGACATAACTGTTGGTTTAAAAAAATTGTGAAAAGGTGTCTTAAATTG
This sequence comes from Pomatostomus ruficeps, assembly GCA_013400735.1. Taxonomy (NCBI): domain Eukaryota; kingdom Metazoa; phylum Chordata; class Aves; order Passeriformes; family Timaliidae; genus Pomatostomus; species Pomatostomus ruficeps. Next base: position 6,175 of record VYZT01046619.1, read on the forward strand.
GCATAATCATAGTTATTACAGGGTAAAAATAGATAATTCTGACTACCAAACAGCAATATGCTGTAATTCCATCAGGAGTGCTACTTATTTTCCTAGCTGCATATTCTACTTTTAGACTATCTGTGCTGCTAGAATTCCAGTGTTACTTGCATTAGACCAGTATATCTTCTAGCTATTTTTAATCTACACAGTTTACCCTTTAAATGTGAATGCCAGAAAGAGATTTTCTTTCCCTTTACCAAACAATCCCAGAAAGAAAATTCCATTTCTACCTTCTTTGCATATCCAAGCAACTCCTCGGTACATGTAACAAAAAAATGTGAAGGAAAAAACTTACAATAGTCTTATAATTATTTGGAAGCATGTATGGTTAATTCTGGAATAATAAGCAGTGAACTGAATTCTTTCTGTTATGCTTCTTTTGAAGATCAAAGTGTCCGTGTCCTCTGGAGGCAATTGTATTCGCACATACAGACCAGAAATAAAGAAGGGAACATACAACACTGTCATTCTCAATGTGAAGACTGTAGTTGCTGACAATCTGCTTTTTTACCTTGGAAGTGCCAAGTTTGTGAGTCTGTCTCCTGCCTTTCATGTCAGCGTTGCTTGATCAAATCAGACTACTGACAAATAAAGATGCGAAGGGCTTTTTTTCACCCACAGGCTTCAAAGCAGTAATAGAGGGTCTAAGATAATCTAGACATTTACTGGCTTTGATATTAAGATAGAGATTTCCAAAATATGACCAGCAAATTTTTTACTTATATCTTTATTTTAACTAGTTATGAAATAACAGGCTTGTACATGAACTACATTAGAGCTTTAAAATTCACAGTGCAACCAGTGTAATTTTGGAATTGGTTTTGGGTTTTCCCTTGGGAATGAGGTAGCTAATCATATTGCATCTGTCAAAGCTCCTATTTATTGTAATTTTAAGTCAAGACTACAATTTCAGGCATAATAACGGTGAATGGTTCAGTTTCCCATGAGGCCTATGGCAGACAGACTTCTAGAATAACCAATAATAATTCAGTAAATGGGAAAAGTATTCTATTTCCAACATTTTGAACTATGTCTTTTATTTACCTAATACAAAATGAAAAGGCCTCATGTACCTCAACATGTCCCTCAACATCTTTCTGCCATCCAGTGGATGTTTCAGAGTGTTCCTCTGAGTTAAATCCTTCAATCGATGGCTGCAAAATTAACATTTCTGTAAGTCTGGCAGTCATTTATTGCATATCACTGAGAGAAATAATTTGCTGCCTTTAGCTTAAGATTCCTTTTTTGAACCAATAAAAGCAGGAAAAAGAGGGTCTCATTTTAGAACAATGAGAGAATTAATGTGAATTCTCTACTGTCTACATGTGGGTTTCTAATGCCTCATGAGACCTTCTGAAATGTGAAAAGTTCTGGAAAATTTCCTTAAAGTATGAGATTACTTCTATTTTCGTTTTTTGCATGTAGACTGACTTCTTGGCCATAGAGATGCGCAAGGGCAAGGTGAGCTTCCTCTGGGATGTGGGATCTGGAGTTGGACGGGTAGAGTATCCAGATCTGACCATTGATGATGGGTTTTGGTACCGGATTGAAGCCTCTAGGTAAGTAAAAGTTTCACTTCCAAAATTCTAGAAAAATATGGCTAATATATGAAATTCTAGTCTGGTGTAACAAAAGGTTTTGGACCTGCATCCAGTAGCACCAAAAGTGTATACACTACAATTACTGTCGAAAGGTCAATTGTTCTGTGTCAAGAATTTACTTTAATCGCTTATTTCCCCTCTAGCATCAACAATCTGTGACTGCTTATATTTATTCCCTTTTTTTATCTATCACTCTATTGATTGTCATCTTCAACTAGCTTACTTTTAAAATCATTTACAGGTTTTGGCACTTGAATAACTACTATTCTTTTCTCCTTGATTTTTAAGGAGAAGCAGCTTTTCTGAATATCTGGTCTTGATACAGTACTGCAAATGAGTTGTCTGTCATACAGCAGTGTCTTGATTCTTACCCAAAATGCCATTTCCTTAGACAAAATGTCCCATCAAACTGGAAATATTTATAGAAGATACAGTTTATGAAAATGAAAGGAGGAGATATTCAGGAAAGTTAAAATATATTTTGTAATTTGAGATCAACTGTTTAACACCTTTGAACTTTAGAAATATAGATACATAAATATTCAAATCCCAAATTTGTTAGTTGAAGCTTATATTTTCCATTCAAAAAGCAAACACATGGCATATGGTGTAGTAATCACAGCATAAGGATTGCATAACTTTATAGCCTTTATCTTGAATAATCTTAGTAATTTAGATAACATCAGATGTATTGTAATTTGATACGAAGCTGAGTAATTTCTCCTGCATCATTACAGTTAATTTCACATAGTATTAAACATAGAATGGATAATATAGTCAGAAAATGAGAGAATGAAGGAGGAAGAAAACAAAACATTCTAATTCTGGTAACATGCATAGCTCCCAGAGGAGGAAATGGCATCCAGTTTAAATAGTTTAGTGAAATCACAGAAATCAGCCATTCAGAGCAGAGAATTAAATGAAATTATGGCACGGTGTCCAGAAACTGGCTTAATTAAACCTTACTACTAGGAAAATACAAAGTGGGGGACAATACAAATTGTTGAAATCTTCACCAGTTCATATTATGCATACCAAAGCAGCTTTGTGACACAGTAATGCCAGGCTTTCATTTACAAGAAAGCTGCTTCAGCAGAATATGGAGCCAGGACATGGTATAAAATTCACACATCCTACAAAAGCCCATTACCTATTAGCTGGTTGTTCTGGATATATGGGATGTGCATGCCATTAGTTTCTAGCAAAGTGCTGGATCAGCAATTTAGAGTGATTACAGCTGCACAAATCAGAAGTACAGAGCAGTGTTTAGGAGAATTACATTGCAGAGGCATTAGCTGGATTTGTGGGATTAAGATGAAGATCTTGGGACTGATTTTGCATTCTTAAGGCAGACTTCACAAATTACATACCCTACGGAAAAGTCTTCAACTCTGAACATTTTAGTCCATTTGATAGCTCTCTAACTCCCTTTGTAAGCTGTTGGAGAGCTTTACTAATTTAATTCCCACACATATTTTCTCCAAATTTCTGCTCAGTTCCAGCCACAGACTCTTTTAGCCTGACAGAACTGCCTGAGCAGCTGGAGCAGGGCATCTGCTTAGCATGCAGACATAAGATGAAATTCTTGCCTTGCTGAATTTTGCCATTGTTATCAGTGGTGACAAAGATTGACAATAATAATGATATAGTGTTAATCGAGGATCCCAAATAGCCTTAAAAATAACTGATGTTGTGGCATAGAGGTAGAAAAATTCTAATGTTCACTTAGCATTCTGAGTGAAGTCTAAATATGAAAAGTCTGACTGTTGAGTAATGATCAGAGATGGTCAGTTGATGCATGCACCAAAATTTCTAGTTAGTCAGACTAAATTGGTAATTACTGCATCACTTTTCCAGGGACACCTTTAATTTTCATCATCTTTTTTAATTAAACCATACTGATCCTTTGGATTTTATTGTATATTCAGAGGTTATAATGGAAATCATTTTAATTCTTTTTAATGGAATTTAAGTAAAATTTATTTATTCCTATAGGACTTTCTAAAGGAATTTCCTATACTTTGATGGTACAGGAGTTTAGCAAATGTCACTTACAAGTTATTTACCTGCTTACAGAAGTAAATCTGATTGGCATCAAGAACTACAATCAATCCAAGTATCAATTAACAAAGGAAAATCTGGCATAACAGGATGTGACAAAATGGTTTAAAGCAGATTGACAACATGCAAATAATGTCAGTTTTGTGAGACAGTCAAATGGATGAGAGAATATTTTTGAGACTCACTGGATCAGTGTTACTTGACTTCAGCAGGCTTCAGTTAGGAGCAGGACCTGATTAGTTGTGATTTTAATCAACTGTGATCTATGTATTACCATTATTTTGATTGTTAATGACAGGGTTTAAGCAGTGTCCTTCCTTTGAGGACAAAGGATGCCTGAATCACAAGTTCGCTATAGACACATCCAGTTTAGTTCAGCAAGAATTCAGTCTTAAAGTACTGTAGAAAATAGAAGCCATGCTTCTAAATAAAGATTTCCTGTGCTTTCAAGGGGTCAAGGAGCAGAGTTCACTACCTGGTAGCTTATAATTTAATGCTGATGACTTGCAAAAGTTGTCTCATTTATATCATGCATCTCCTTAGGAGCAAACACTGCATGGCATTACATAAAGTTTTCATAGAACTATAGAATATGCTGAGTTGAAGGGACCCATCAGGATCATAAGCCCAACTCCTGGCCCTACCCTGGACACCCTAAGAGTCACACCATGTGCTTGAGAGCAATGTCCTAACACTTCTTGAACTCAGGCATGCTTGGTGCTGTGATCACTTCCCTGGGAAGTTCCCAGTGCCCAATCACCCTCTGAATGAAAAACTTTTTTGTGATATCCAACCTAAATCTCCACTGTCTCAGCGTCATGCTGTTCTCTCAAGTCCTATCACTGATCACAGGAGTAAAGAGATCAGTATCTGCCCCTCCATTTCCCCTCGTGAGAATGTTTCAAGTCTCAGTGAGGTCTTCCCTCAGTCTCCTCTTCTCCAGGCTGACCAAACCAAGTGACCTCAGTCACTCCTCATAAGTCTTCCCTTCCAGACTCTTCACCATTCCTGCTTTGAAAGTGGCCCTGCTTTGGATGCTCTCTAATACCTTAATATCTTTCTTATATTGTGGCACCTAAGACTGCACATAATATTCAAGGTAAGGCCGCCCCAGTGCAGAGCAGAGCGGGGCAATCCCCTCCCTTGCCTGGCTGGCGGTGCTGGGCCTGATGCCCCCCAGGACACACTTGGCCCTCCTGGCTGCCAGGACTCCTGACTCCTGTTCAACTTGCCATTGACCAGGACCCCCAGGTCCCTTTCCATGGAACTGCTCTCCAGCCTCTCATTCCCTAGTCTGTACACACAACCAGGGTTGCCCCATCCCAGGTGCAGAATCTGGCACTTGCCCTTGTTAAATTTCATATAGCTGCTGATTGCCCATATCTCTGGTTTGTCAAGCGCTGTCTGCATGGCCTGTCTGCCTTCGAGGAAGTCACGAGCTCCTCCCAGTTTAGTGTCCTTTCAGTGTCTTTTTGCATATCAGCCGCATAGTGCTCTTACATGCTCTGTAATCCTCCAGTTTTACAGAACTATCACTAGAACACTATTGTCCAACCTGATGACTTGTCGTGCACAAGGTAGCAATGTCTTTTTGCTGTCAAGTTAGCCAAGAACTTTCTTCAAGCTCCATTGTCCTCCTGAAATAAGAGAGAATTATTTATAGAAGAGACTCCATTGTTAGCATTTCAGACTGTTTGAAGATGAAAGACGTTCATACTATTTGTGAATTATTAGATACCCTAAAAAGTGTCAGTCTGCTCAGTGACTTTTGTATCATTGCACTTGAATGTTTTTAAACTGTAATCCTGATTTCAGCACAATATAGACTGGAAGCGCCAATAGCTTTCTTTCAGAAAGCACCAGATTTCTGCAGTTTAAAACAAAGTTTTTAGCAACTTTTAGTCTTTCAAGAAGTATTACATTGAGAACTTTTATCCCTTAAAGGGCTTCACATCAGCAAACCTTCTGCTATAAACCAGTTGCCCCTTAGACCCACACAAGTCCGTAGGGATGGGATTCACCCAAGACCACTTGCAGTCATTTACCAGCAGTCCTGTTCAGCCTGAGAGGTTCCAGGTGGCTGCAAGCTGGTAAATGTGACACCCATCTATAAGAATTTTCAGAAGGAGGATTCAGGAATCATCTCTGTCCACACTGTATTCCTTCTGTTGTAAAAATATGTCAGCAAACTCCTTCCATGCCAGTTACTACATTAATATAACCAAAGGAGTAGAAAACAAACTGATGCAGAAATTGTTAATAAATGGCAAAGTCCATTGCTGTTGTGTTGCCATCAATATTTGAAGTGATTCACAGAGGACAATGAGGTAACATTCTTGAACATAATGGGGTTTGTGCCCGCTTGAAAAGCAACCTGACAACCCCACTGCAGGAAATGCAAATTCTGTGCCTCACAGTGAAGGAAACTGAAGTACTTTACTACTTCATTTCAGTTCAAATATAATCTAATAAACATACTTTGTTTTAGTCAATGCAAGGTCCATGTCATATGTATAGTCAGTTTTGTTCAAAAAGGGCATTCAGGTGAGGAACAAATCTGGTTCTGTGATCGTGTCTTTAACTTATACAGGAATAAGTGTCTGTTCATTTGTATAAAAATGAAGCATAGTCAGGTCAGTCATATGTGCTTCTGTTAAAAGGCACCATATGAAATACAGTTTGGCGTAACTACTGACTTCGTATGCTTAATTTTTTTTTTTTTTTTTTAAATCTCTAGGACTGGGAAAAATGGCACAATATCGGTGCGAGCTCTGGACGGTCCTAAAGCCAGCATCGTACCAGTCACATTCAGTGCTGTCTCCCCACCTGGATATACCATTCTGGATGTGGATGTTAATGCTGTACTGTTTGTTGGTGGTTTAACAGAAAAAATTAAGGTAATGCCTTGTCTGGTGTTGCTGTGTTAGCTGGCTGTGTGGACAAATTTTGTTAATGTTTAAAATAGAAATAGTAAATTTTAATATGCTGGTGTCATTGTAGTAGGTGCTTTAATTGCAAGTAGTACACCTGCACTTTTGAAAGATTCTTGGGATTTGCCTAGACTGAGGTGCTCAGGTGTGAGTGAGATTTCACTGCCCTTGATATTACCTTCTGATCAGAAGCCCTGGAGCTGGCTGTATTGATGCAGCATTTAGCCCAAACAACTAATTCCTGCTGGATAGATGGATGCTGTACCTTGGACATACTGCTGCCCTGACACACTTTCAGTTCCTGAGTGACAGGAACTCAGTTCTGTTTCCATACATTTCTGGTCTCCTAACAATGTATATAACAGTATATTTTCATTTACATTCGGTGTTTTTCCTTTGTCATGTATCCAAAGTATCACTCCCTCCTTTTCAGTCTACTTTTGGTGTTTCTGCTTGATTTTCTTCATTTTTGTTCTAGTTTCCTCCCTTTACTACCCGTCTTCTTAACTGCTATCTGCATCAGACCCCTGATCTATTTTCTCTTCTTTTTGTCTATTCATTTGTCTGGTGACTTCTTCTACCTTGCTAAACTTCATGGGATGAATAGAAGATTTATGCCAAATAGAATAGATAAAAAACTTTTAAAAAATGTTCTCCAATAAAAGCTAATTAGCACTTATTTTCCAAAGGCATTCTTTACAAAACAATTTAAATTGACTATTCCGTTCCTGATCAATATTTTAGCATTTGAAAAGAAGCTAAAATTTCAACTTTTCCAAGTAGTGAACTCACTGAACTTTTTTTACTCTAAAGTTTCTATATGTCCTCAAGTATTAAAATAACACAATAGCAAAAAAAATGAAGTGTAAAACCCTGATGTCAGAACAGCTCTTTTCAGTAACGGTTGTCCAAGTATTTTCTGAAGAACTCTCTATTTTTTCATCTTAGTCAGGAAAATCTTCCTGAACTCTTTTTTCCTCCAGGTAAATAAAGACAAGGGCAGCAGTAGGAAGGCAGTCTGTTGTAAGTTTGGTATGGCTAGTATATTTGCAATTTAGAGTTTTAAACTCTGTCAGATTTGTTTTGTTCAAATACAGTCTCTGAATTAAAATATAACTTCAGTTAATTTCTGTCATCATGTGGTACAGTTGTAAGGTTCACAAAATTAAGACCTTAACCAAAACTTTTCTAACAACTATGCAGCTCCTTGGACATTCAGTCAAGATCACTGCTATATGTTAAGTCTTTGACTCAGAAATCTGCTTTTCCATATTATTGGGGTTTGAAGTGCTTTAGATTTGTCCTATGGTTTTGTCCACGTCCCTTTTTGCATGCATCTCTGCAGTGTATTAAAAAAAAAGTTCATTTTCAGTTTTAAAAAACATCTTTTATCTGACTTGTGTAGAAGACTATGATACTTAGATGTCATGAATTTCTTAGAAGTGACATTAAGTTCATACTTGTTGCTAATTAAAACCTTTCCAATTATCCTGGGAAATATCAGTAGCACTTTAAGTCTTTTAAGTCATACTTTTCGTTGAGTATTTTCAAATTGCAATTGCACTTCTCCATGTTCTCTTGTAAGATCTTAATATTTGTAATTGCTGTAAAAACAGCAGGTGCTTGTCTATTTCAAATAGCTAAGTGTATAGATTTTTAATCAGCTCATATTGATGAACTGAAATTTAAATGAATCAGGGTATTTTTAGAAGAATAATTTTGAGCTGAGTTCTCTGTGTACTGTCAATTATTACTACCTTCTTCATGGTAGCATGTTATGTTCTAATGAGCATTACTCTGTGTGCATGACCCTAGCTTAATGAGTTTGATGGGACACGTGTTTTAATTGCTTTGCCATCTGTACTTTCCTCTGCAGCCAAAATTCAGCATGAACTTTACAGGTGTAATTGTTGAGTTCTCAGTCAGTCTTTTAGGTTGGACAGTCTGCTCAATTTCCATGGTTTCAAATATTACAAGAGAAACACTTTGCTTTTGTGGACAAGATTGCTCATGGTCTTTCTTGAAAGTCTTAAATGAAAATCCAGCTAGGCCTTGAACAGTTGAAAGCAGGCAGCTCTCTGAAAGGCCAGGAAAACTGATTGTGCAAGCCAAAGCAGCTCCTTGTTCTTCAGGACTTTTTCTTCCTAGGCCTTCCCAAGAGTCTCAAATCTATATGGTCTTTCCCATTCGGACTGATACAAAGTTTAGTTCACATTTTCACTGATCAGTTGTTCTGTAGGAGGGCTTCTCAGATTAAATACTACTCTTGCTATTTAAAATATTAAGAAGCATCTTGTGGGGGGGGGAGTTTATGATATTATATGGAATTTTATATTTCTTTTCTTTTTATACCAGTTTTAATGATTTTAGATGGTATTTTATATGGTATTTATTTTTATGATTTTTGTACCAGTTTTCAGATGCAGTAGATCACTTTAAATTCAATTCTGAGGATGTTTGTGTTTTCTGTTGCAGAAATCAGATGCTGTAAGAGTCACCACCTTCACTGGCTGCATGGGTGAAACCTTTCTAGACAGCAAACCCATAGGACTCTGGAATTTCAGGGATATTGAAGGTGACTGCAAAGGGTGTGCCGTCAGGTAGGTGCAGCACTGACTGTTTCCCATGCTTCTTTGGGGAACCTGTCTGCAGTGACATTACATTCAGTGGTAAATAGCAGGAATTTCCACAGCAGCTATGAAGTTCCAATGTGTATGCAACAGAAGTTAGGCTGCAATTCCACTGGAGGGAAAGCAGCCAGTCTGGGCTGTAAATGTGGTCAATGAGTTATCAGAACTGAGCTGGTGTGACAGTGCTGTGATAGATAGAAAGGCTCCTGACACCCAGTAACCAGAAACAGTCAAAGCAGGAGAGAGCATGAGAACCATAGTGGGACTGAGTCTGGCTCTTGGACAGCTGTGGAGTGGGTGCCTGCACTTCTTATGTGGCACGGAGCAGAGTACAGTGCCTCACGGTGGCTTTCACAGCCACCAGGGTAGTGAGCAGAGACCTCACAGAAGAAAGGTGTTTGCATTCCCTAAATAGAATGGGAAATCCCATCCCTGTTTCATAAGAAATCAAACCAGGTTCAGGAAGACTCACAGGAGGTATCCCCACATTTCCCTAGCCCTGCACTTTTTTCTTTTAACCTCACATGGCAAAGTGGTTGGAATTGCCCCTTTTCAGCCCACAGGTGGCAGACGGTGAAGGGACGGTGCAGTTCGATGGTGACAGCTACGCCATGGTGAGCCGCCCTATCCGCTGGAACCCCAATATTTCCACAGTCATGTTCAAATTCAGGACCTTCTCATCAAATTCTCTGCTCATGTATCTTGCTACTGATGACTTGGTAAGAACAGCCAGCTAACCTCTACCCTCCTTGCAGACTTCATGCCATCTTTGCAGTGACTGAATCCATCAGATCATGAAAACAATTAGTAATTTAATGGACCACAGTCCAGGAATGATGTTGCCTGGTATGATGCTTCACTGCTGACCAAGCGTAGACAGTGTTACAGTGTGGAGGTTGACTACCTAATGTTTACATCATTATGTTAGACTGGGGGGAATTAGAGCTTTTCTGAAATTATTAATTAATTTTCCTTTGTCCCAGGGAATTCCTTAATTCCCCTTTGTTTATGTGTGTAAACTTTTTCAGTTGTGTTTGTCTATTTGTAGTTTAAAATATCATAGTGTGATGGCAGGGGGAATATGGGCAGAGACAAATCTTATATAGAAATCCTACTGATACAAAATAAAATGTTTATGTTTAATGTGAGTAGGTTTAAACGGGGACTGGTGCAACAAATAAGATGTAATAGCAAGTGTGTTTTTCCAGGATCTACAAATGATGTCTCTTACAGCTAAAACAGAGAATAGAAACATTAGTTATAAAGTTGTCTAAGGTTTTTATTCACACAGTATCAAATGTGTGTGGATAACAGGCAGAAATTATTTATAAAAACACCTGTCCAGATCTGAATAACTCACCTTCAGCATCTCTGATCCAGATTGATTTGTGTGACTGACAGGGAACAGAGTCCTTCTCTTAGCCTTTCCGTATGGGGCAGAAATTATGTACAGTAGTTTTCATTGATGTCTTGAAGGATTACTGAGCATTCACTATTTTACGAAAACTGTGTTTGTGTAAATCAGTCTAATTTCATATTCCCGTGTTTTGGAAAGAATTATCGAAACAGCTGGAATTATCAAGGTGGAGGGTGCTCCTCCTGACTGACTATAACAAAAGCTAGTATTTTATTATGATAATGAAGTATTTATGTAGTTTTTCTAATGAACTTTTATAATTGAATATTGAAAGTATAAGTAATGTCATTATTTTAGATTATTTTATATAATTATTGTTAATTTATGTATTTTTCTACAAAAAATATTTAATTGAAATCTCAACAGGCAACTGGTCCCTGATATATTTTGTCTCTTACGCTACTGTCCCACTGCATAAAAACTTTGAGGATGCTCTGATGGTGCATGGACAGACAGGCCTGAGTATCTAGAATACTGAGTTTGTTCAATTTTACTCTGAGAAGAGGTGGAACTGGCCATGAGCAAAATGATAATAAAAATTTCTCTCATACATTTACATCCTGGGTCATAGTTCTACCATTACTTACTTAATGGCTTTCATGCTGTCCAGTTCCCTGGCTATTTGTTTTGCTCTTTGTATCCTGCCAGCTCTTTTTCTGTAGATAGTTCAACATATATCATTGCTCCAGTCATCCATCTCCAGTTGCTGCTTGGATACTGGTGTCAGTGGTTGATGAAAATAATAGCTCCCTGTGTCTCAATCTCTCTGTTGCTCTGTTGTTTCCATAGATTACTCTCTGGAAATCTGGTAAAACATGCCCAGTTTACTATCTTTACTATTTTTGTTTTCTACCTTGCAAGTTTAAATCTAGCTGAGGTATGTAATAAATACACTAACTATGGAACAGGCATACACTCAAAGCTCAATATTAGTGTCAGGTAATTATAATGTCCATTTTTATCTTCAATCTAAAATAAAAGTACAACTATACCCTCTAAACCCCAGTTAAAATGTTAGCAAAATTCCAACTAAATTAGCATTCCAAAAGAGAATAGAAGGGGAAAAAAGAACTTGGCATAAGACTTTTGTACATGAGAGTCTGAGTAGTAAATGCAGAAATTGTGGAGGTTTTTTAAAGCTTGAAAAAAAGTCATCTGTCGTCACTCATAATTAGGAAGTGTTTATTTAATGTCTTATGCCACTTGCCAAAAAGAACAGGAATCATAATGGTGTATCTAATCCTTTTCATTAACAGAAGGATTTCATGAGTGTAGAACTCAGTGGTGGGCGTATAAAAGTCAGCTACGATCTGGGTTCAGGTACAGCTTCGGTTTTCAGCAACCAAAATCATAATGATGGCAAATGGAAATCTTTCACCCTGTCAAGAATTCAAAAGCAAGGTAAGTTCCTGTGGTGTCAGCACCATGACTTTACTAGTTACCTGTGCAGTACAGCTAACCATCTAATCACAGGGAAGATACCATGGGAATTATAAGTTCTAGTGATTTAGCAACTTCTTTTGTTTAGATTACAGGTGTGTTAAGTTGCATGCAAGTGATTGCACTGTCAAACTGAGCTTTATGAACAGGTAGCTATCTTTCAGGCATAATTCTTTTATACAGTCATAAATTGCATTCTAAAATTCTTCTGAGTGGGGCAAAAAGAAGGCTTTTCGTCAATTTCCTGATGTTGTTCCAAATCATGAAACATAGCTGTGTGATTTTTGTTAGGACAGCAATAGCTTTCATGCTGTACAGCCCTGTCATGCTCAGCATATACCAAAGTGCTTTAAAAAAGCAGTGACTTTAGTACTGATAGTACAGTATCTCACTAGACAAACACAACTACTTTATCTTCCCTCATGATGTGCAGTGTGCCATGAACTGAATCTGCATGGAAACAACTGGGAACATCTCCTGAAGTTCCACTAATTCTTTAACCTGTTACTGGCACAAAATGTGAAGTGGTGGCGTTTGATAAGATCATAAAGACTACTGGTTATCATGCTGGCAAGAGCCTTTTTTCGTTTTGTATAATCTGGTTATAGGGCTGATAGAATCCTACCTGAGCCAAATTAGTTTTATTTATGGCACCAGTGACATACTATGTGCTTTTGCAGTTTGAATTTTTACTGCATATTAAATCTTCAGGGTCACCACAAGCCCCTAAACACATTCCTCTGCCTCTGCCCGCTACAGTGCCAGCTCTCTCCCTGGCCCTGGCCCTCACACATGGTCCCTCTCCCTTGTCATTTGGCTAAAGTAGACTTGGGAGTTGGGACAGTGGCCAAAATAGAGATCTCACTTGCAGATTTGCTGCACCTTTAGAGGAGGAATGTCTTATTGCTAGCCAGTTATCTTAGTTCATACTTAACCCAGGAGGTATTAATATAAAATACAATGTCATGTAATTGTAATTTATCAATAGCATTCAAACATCATGTGTTTATAAAGAAGGTACAGGTATAGAAATGAAAGAAAAATTAATCTTTGGTAAGGTGCAGCAGAAAGTCTGTCCCTATTGAATTCTCAAGGAGGGAAGGAAAGAAATCCTTTCATTTCATCCCTGTGGTAGAACATCCCTATCTATCTTGGGGTCTGCTCAGCATTTTTCACTGAGTCCTGTCTCTTTTATTGAACTTTATATTCTGTATTAATCTATACATTAAAAATACACATGGATCAAGAATCTAAATAGGCTGGTTGTATGTAGTGCATCACTGACTCCAGACTGAGATTAGACATGACAGCAACTGACTGCTTTGGGTTTGAACATGGTTTAGAGTGATGGATCACCAGTCTCTAAGGCACATAATGACAATGCTTAACAAACTTTTATACTAAAAAATCCTGTTCAAGTGGCAATCTTTGGACTGAGATCACACATTAAATGTAAAATGATGTCTTGTCATGACTTTGTCCTGAAGCATTGGCTCCAAATTACAGTGACACAAAGAAGGCACCAAATGGAAACAGGTTTAGAGAATATATAAAAATAAAGCATAGAGAATTGCTACAGCTTTTCAGGTTGTTATGGAAACAGAGGAAAGTGCAGCTTTCTTCCCCTGTCCATAATTGACAATGTGGAAATCCAGTATCTTAATTGCAAAATACAGCCCTCCTTGCCTCTTCCCTCACCTGCTAACCCTCCAAATATTTCTCCGTTGGTTTCTTACATTAAGACATCATTGTTCATGACTGGTATTTTGTAACTAATCTCAAATGTCTTTTAGCCAACATATCAATTGTAGACATAGACACCAATGGAGAAGAGACCATAGCAACAACTTCTACAGGCAGTCACTTCGGACTCAACTTAAAAGGGCACGAGAAAATATATTTTGGGGGATTGCCAACCCTGAGAAATCTAAGGTAACATGGCTCAAACCAATTTCTTTAGCCTTGGTAAGGGGATGTAAATACAATGTAATCTTATTTTCTGCATTTAGTTCTCATATTCATTTGCAGTAAGTGAATGGTGAATTCCCAATGTACCCTGTACTGCCACAGCAGAATAGTGCTTTATTTGCATATGTTTTGTATTTCACATAGCTCACTTTACAGTGTAATGGAAATAACACTGCACAGATACAATGGAAAGAACACTTGTATCTTTGCAAGAACATTCTGTGCAAGAACCATGATGTAGCTGACTTTTCAAGTATTTATTTGGTTCATAGAATTTGTGACTGCAGATTCAGAGAATTGGCTTCATACCTCCACAAAATTAAGGACAAGTGTTTACTTTGTGCATGAGTAGAAAAATAGACCTACAAACTACTCCTCCTGGGATTACTGCTTAATGGCTATTCATGTTTTTGCATAATCAGTGTCGGTATAGTTTAAATATGTATTAAAATATTTTGCTTCGATATAATTTAAAATTATTTGTAGATATTACTTCCTGGTCTCCTTAGATAAAATTCCTCTTGTATTCAGGACTTAAAGTATAGGATATGATACTCTTGATATATTTTATGTAAGTAGCATGAAATATGACAGCTTTTCCCTTGCCAGAAGTCTGGTCCTGAATTTCTTACACTAATAAAATTCCCAGTAATTATTTGTTAAATATTGCATAGCAATATTCATAAATGTTAACTTCAGTTTAAATAAACTAAAGAAATGGGATAACAGATACTTGAATTTATTGACTTTCTTACATGGCTTTAAATAGACCAAAAAAACTTACTTAAAGTTTAAATGAATATTCAGCAGTTTTGCAATGACAAGAACAAGAGAATTCTGTGCTACAATGAACAGATAAGCAACACAGAAACTAGCCCATTAATCTATGTCAACTTTAGCTACATGGCATAATGAGAGCCTCGAAGTGGTCTTGTGCACAAGGAACTGTTGTGTTTAATCCACAGACTCTTCTGCAACTGAAAGAACGGGCATATTTATTAATTTATTAGGATAATCATTGACCTCTGATGTCAAATCACCCAGCAATAAAAAGATCTAAGATCTATTTTACTCATGAAATACAACACTGTGTTATGTAATTGTGAAATGACACCAGTGCATAACAAAACGTCTAGAGCAATTATCTTCCACTTCCTTTGTGGCCGCCCAGAAAATCAGTGTACCACAGCTACTTTGACCTGTGGTAACCATTTTGCCTACAGCTATGATTCATCAGTGCCTGAGGCAAGATTAATGTTATGGTAAATTAGAATCAAAAGTAGTGAAAGGGGGATTAGAGCAAAGCTGAGCTACTGCAAACAATAGACACTGAGGTATCTGTGACTTTGTAATTATCGGGTCGTGTCAGTTCTGCCAAATTCTTTTACATTATTTGCTTTTGCTCATGATCAAGTATTGTATCAAGTTATAAAAGCCCTTACATTTTAAGGTAGCTGTTTGCAGAGTAAACCTGTTGTTATAGCCCGATAGTGTACATAGAATCTCACCTTTTATTATATGTTGGTTGTAAATAACGTACATCTGCTTCACTGTGAAATGGTTGAACCTTGCTAATAAGTATCATGGAACAACAATACAAGAAGTACCATTTACTACAATTAACGCAATTTTGTTGTTTTCTTTTTTTGTCTTTCCTTCTCCCCCCAGTATGAAAGCAAGGTAAAAACAACCCGATTATTTGCATGACTTGCATGTGTCTAGTTAAAGAGCAGCTTGAAAGCACGGGCAGCACTGCAGCAGCAGCAGCAGCTTGTGGGCAGTGTTTAGAGCAGCTGCTATGCTAAGGCTCTTAGTTCAGCAAGCTGCTCCTGCCACGGCCAGCAAAACTGCTCCTAGGTGCTCCTCACTGGCACGTTCCGTGCTTTGCACACACCTACACAAGCAACTTTGGTTTTCCTCACGCAGCTGCTTACTTCAGCTGTGTGTGGCCTGTGACCCCGGCATGCTCCAGCCAGCTGTGTTGCTGACTTTGGCTGTAGGAGCAGTGTAGTCCCATGTGAGATGGGGAGCACTGTGCTCAGAGACAGTGAGGTAGTTACTGAGGAGAGCATGAAAGCAAGGCGGAGATTTTTGTGAAATTTGCGGCTTCTCATTTTAAGAACAGGAAGATGAGGGGGAAAGAGGGGAGGTCACGTATTTCTGTCTGTGTGTTGTTTGCAACTGTTTGTGTCCATTGCTTTTGCTTTGGTATGCTCAGATATGAACTGAACTTCACTGTGTTTTGCAGCCTAATTCCTGGCTTGAATTGGAAAAATACAACTTCACCCCCACTCCTCTGCCCTGATCCTCAGAAAGATTATTTCCTCCCAAGCTCCAGAAATTGCTGCTTGTTTTCCTTTAAAACTGGCCTATTCTGGCAAAAAAAAAAAAACCAAAAAAAAAAACCAAAAAAACATGAAAAATAAACCAAGAATTTTGCAAGATCTTAGTGAAATTGGACCCTGTTTGGTATATTTTGGAAGGGGAAAGAAAGTCTTAAGAAAACAGTGTTTGCAAAGAGGTTGAGCCAGACGACCCATGGTGGTCCCTTCTAACCTTACCCATTCTGTGATTCTGTGATATGGGTGGGGAATTACAGCAGCAACTGTTTGTAACAGGACAGGATGAGGACAGTCTGTTACTGGACAAGGCAGGAAAGGGTAGTAGCAAGAATGGTTTCTGGATGACAAAGACAGGAGACTGTGGGCGCCAGTGACAATGATAACAGCAAAATTGTTCTTCTGCTGGGAAGATAAATCCATTGAAGAACTGGAGATGAGCTAGGGAAAAAGAATGAAAAATGAAAGGTGACCGTAGCTACTTGACCATAAATAAAGCAGCATATGGAACATTTTAGTAAACCAGATGCTTGCTTTAACTTATGCAGAGGGTACTAATTTGCCAGAGAATACATCACGCTTGCTAGGTTGGCTATAATGCAAAGAATGGCTGTCAGTGCCAAAACATGCAGCTGATTAGTATCTGTGCAAATGGTTTTCATTTTAATTAATATTCTTTAAAATGTTTTCTTTCCTTCCAGGGAACTGAAATGTTTGTTGCTTTCCCCTTTCCCCACTCCACTCCAGTTTTAACTCCTTATTTATTTCCCAAATTAATTTTTCTCTCTTTGGGCTATTCATATTATTCAGATATTTTAGTAAACACTCATGGGTAATATTTTTAGTGAATTAAATAGTCAATTTTTTTCTCTTTGGATTTACTCTCCATGGTATGAATGGCAGCTTTTTTTTTTTGAAGTGACTTTATAAGGCTTTCCTTCTGTCAAGCCTGGTTCAGATGTTACCAGCAGTTATGGTTGCACTCTGGTGTTCCTGAGCCTGGGAAATCATACTTTTGCAATCAAACATGATAGCTCTGGTGTTACTTCCAAGGAGTTTCTCATTTCCTGTGTCAGCCAGCTGATGAGTCAAACATAGAACATGAATTCAGTTACATTTTCCTGTCTTGGATGGATAGTTACATTCTGTAACAAACCCAAGTGCTTTGTTTTGTTTAACTGCCTGAAAAAGTCGGATGTATTGCTGTGTCCTAAGAAAATATGCAGTAGTTTTCATAAGAAAGATACTGGAAATATAAAATAAATGTCGGTCCACATGATTGCATTCTTGAAGTGTGTTGGTAAAAATTTTACTCAAATATTTGTATGCTGGTAAAGTTCTTCTTTCATTGGATCTAGTGTGCAAAAAGAGGAATGAAAAGCGTCTTCCAGTTAAGGTCTCTCCTTACTGTTATGATTTCCTAGTTTGCATCTTTCTGCTCTGCCTAAGGAACAACAACTTCCTTATTTCATAGCTCACTGCATTTTAACACCAAAGGTGGTAGCACTCCTTTACCAAAGGAAAAACACATAAAAAAAGACAACCAACCAAAAACCCTTAAAGAAAAGAAAGGAAGACTTGAGAAGGGGGCTGTTGTCAATGGGAGATGAGATGAACCTCCTGTTACACCTTTGAGTGATGTAAGGCAGAGTGCAATGTGTGCTGATAGATGGTGGAAAGCACCACATATTCGAGTGTATGTGTGTAGTTAAAATAAAAAAAAAAAATGAAGCATCTGTGCATCTGAAAGTGTACATATGTGTATCTGGCTGACTGTTCTCCATAAACTCTATTTTTGAAAACACATTGTACTTTTAAATGTTTTCTTAGGCCTGAAGTGAACTTAGAGAAATACACTGGTTGCCTCAAAGACATTGAAATTTCAAGGACACCTTATAACATATTGAGCAGTCCTGACTTTGTTGGTCTAACCAAAGGATGCACACTAGAGGTTAGTCTGATTTCCATGTATTTTGGCCTTAATGTGTGTAAATGTTTTCTGCATTCTGATTTTATGGCACAGTAGATTAATTGTATATGGTATATTCCTTGGATAGGAATCTAACCTTAAAATCCAAACAGTTACATTTAAGAGAAAGAAAGATGAGTAAGTCTGATCAACAAGTAGACCAGTTTTTCAGATCCTGACTTCTTGGAGAGTATCCCTGGCCACTTTTGATATCCCTATCCCTAAAGGGTAGGATTTTCTGAACTGCTTAGCAGTGATTTAGCTTTGTTTCAACTGACTAAAATGGGAATGATTGACATTAATGAGGATAGGCACTGAAAACACTGCAAAAACTAAAGAAAATGATGCACATAAAACCCAAGGATTTATTTTTTTATTGTTATTATAAAGTCATTCACTATATAAAATCTCAGGTATGAATACTTACTGTCATGAGCTACCACTGAACTGGAAGGCACATTTCTTACTGATCACTAAGAATGTGCAAAATTGGTATTGTTATTTTAGCTTTAAATGCAACTCAGGTCCATTTATTTTCAAGTGTTGCTGCATGCAATTAACAGCCTTTGAGTGCCTATACAATTCAAGGAATCTGATCTGAAATTTGGGAGAGAATGTAGTAATTTTCCATGAAAAAGTCTTTTTATATAAAAAAATGCTTCGACTGACATTTGTGACCCAATAAACAGTTTTTATTTCTTCCCTGAAAATCTCTAGTGTTTAAGACAGTTTTGCAAGCAGATGGAAGATCTAGATTCCGTATCAGATTACCACTACAGTAAATCCAAATAAGTTATTGTTAACCTGATGCACTCCATTTTTTTTTTCTCCAAAACATTAAAAATTTACTTTGAACAGCAATTGGAACTTGGCCAGGCCAAAATAAAGACAAGGGCCCTATTTTGCTGTGTTTATCTATTGTACCTTTGGCTTCATCAGAACAAAAAGTACAAAACAGTAGGATTCTCAGACAGGATATTAGACTAGATTTTGTATGAGACCCATATTTTAAGATTTTAAGTTTGTGGTAAAGCTAAACTGTAAACAAGCAGATAGTTCAAATGTTTTTAAATCTTACAGATTTGGCTTCAGCAAAAATTTGATAGAGAGGTTCATGTTTGTTTTGATTTATGGTATATTCTTTCTGGAACAGGAAAGAAGCATAGTTGTGTCCATTTTCTTCTGTTGCTATGAATCTTAGAAAGTACTTTGCCTTTCACATTATTGTGTAATACTTGAAGTTTCAGAGTATGAAATCTAATTGGATTAACCCTTTTGTTGGGGAAATAAATAAAATATTCTAAGTGTACAAAAGACATAGGAAAATTAAAAAGAAGTGAAGCAAAAGTAAAGGATGAAGTCTGGATATGTGTTCAATTATTTAAATGTCCTCAGATTTCAGAGAAAGGCGAGCACCACCAGCAATGATTTTATCTGACATAATCTTTTATCTCTAGACCTGAAAACAGTTCTACTGTACTGAAAAAGATGGTGAACTACTTTAGAAAAAGTCACTGTTTCTATAGACTGGTCTTCCACATCTGGAAGAATACATGAATTGGCAGTGATGATAGAAAATCTTCGGGAGTATGCACTGATTTATTGTTTGATTACATATTCTACTCTTTGAATTGTGTCAATGGCTACCAATGTCCAAAGAGCTGGGCCATGTGCAACCAGTGCTTCATTTATTACTGTGAGTAACCAAGAAAGCAGTGGTGCTTAGTGAAGCAACAGTACCTGATCAATGAAAAATATTTTCTCAGCACATTTGACAAATAATAAAATCTAGCTTATGTTCGTATTGGTTGTTGTTACCTGTTATATAGATTTAAAAGCAAAATCCAACCGTATTAACTCAACGGAAAACAGTATATAAAATAAAAACAACCTTGAGCAGTTATTTTTAATCCAAGAGGATACATCGACATAAAACTGGAACTTTGCCTTCCTGTAAAACAGGATTCCACAAATACACTAATGATGCCAGATGTAAGCAGGTAAATTAGTGTTTGCAGAACATTCTGAGGAGTAAATTGTTAAGTGTTTATTATTACTTTCCATCTTTTCACACTAGTTGTATTTACACAGTTTATTATTTTAGTTAAGAAATTTTCCTGTGTGTTCATACTCTTGCTTTTAATTCTACTAATGCACTTTCCTGTCCTCTCCTTCCTACAGAACATTCACACAGTTAGCTTCTCCAGGCCAGGTTTTGTGGAACTGCAGCCTGTCTCCTTTGACGTGGGCACAGAAATCAATCTCTCCTTCAGCACCAGGAATGAGTCTGGGATCATCTTATTTGGCACAAGTGGCACAATCGTCCCCCCCAGGAGAAAGCGCAGGCACTCTGCAAGGAACGCTGCCCCTCTGAGGAGAAAGCGCAGACAGACGGGACAGGTATGAGGAACCTGGCAAAAGAGAAAAAAACCCCACAATTCTTCTGAACTGCCACGGTTTGTTTCAAGACACTGTCAGATGTTTATGCTTAAGTTAAAATTCAATTATTGAGAAAAAATGATTTCTAACATTATCCTTTATCTGATGAAGACTCTAAGAGAAGCTCAGAAATCGTTTTTTGTCTTGAAGAAACTGTTTCTCTCACAGATTTACAGTCAGGTATCCATTGCTTGTTGCTAAGCAGCAGATTTGGTTTTTTATTATATTACATGTTGGGGATTTTTAACCAAACCTATTATTGTATTAGAGAATTTTGTTCTTCACTCATTTTGAGGACTACTTATGCACTATAAATGCTTGGAAATGCTCTCAGTCCTGTTCATAGAGACATAAATGAGGATCACTCTAATTTCCTTGAGACTAAAAGAAAGAAAAAAAACCAAACGCTGGTGAACACAGTGTAACATATGCCCCTTGTTTGGGATCACTGATACGGAATTTAAAGCTTGAGTGCTCCGGCCTCTCCTTCTCTCTCATAAAATACAAAGTTGCTGTAGAAGTCCACAGTGTCTGAGTGACTGGTAAAAGTATAATTGCAAGAAATTTTTAGGAATTATTGAAGACTTGATTAAACCTTGATTAAAATCCTGACAGACAGACACACTACAACAGCAATAAACAGCATGTGTTGATGCATTCTTTGTTCAGGATTTCTGGAAAATGATATTTCATTATTTTCCTTTCTACCTATTTTGGAAGAGAGTTCTCGGTAACATGGAGTAACACACTCCAGGGACAACACGTTGTAATGGCTCACCTGCATGACATTAACTTCAGAGTAGGGGCTCCTTTATCATTTCCCAGCTCTTCAGGTTACAGAAGTGTCCATGACCACTTATTGCTACAGTAACTGCAGTTTAGATCCCAAAATCTGCCACAATGTGATACTGGTGCTGAAGTAACTACTGGCATGATTTGCCAGCCCTCCAAACACAGAACTCAAGCTGAGATCAATGCACTTCAGGGCTTGAGGATTTTAAGAGCAGGTCTTGTAACAACATAAATCAGAAGAATTGTAGGTTAGAAGTCTTCATCCTTCCCTGAAAATAGGTAGAAAGTTAAATCTTTTGTTGACATTTTCCAGCATGACCTCGTTTTACCCCTTCCTCATTATAAAAATGCCAGAGTCTGAGTACAGCAGCAGCAGCAGAACTGAAGCAGCAGTGTCTTGTCTGTGGTGAGCAAATTAAAAGCCAGTGTACAACAATAAAACATACACACTAACGTAAAACTAAGTGAAATAATTCCTTTCTAAACATAACTTACCTTTTCACACCAACATATACTTTGCAGGCCTACTATGCTGTGTTCCTGAACAGGGGTCGGCTGGAAGTGCACATCTCCACTGGAATCCGGGATCCCCACAGGATCACCATCAGACCAGAGGCTGGCGAGTTCCACGATGGCAGGGCACATTCCATCCGGATAGAACGCGCTAGAGGGTAACAAATACCTGGAAGTGCTACAGACCACACAGCACAGATAATTCAACAAAGCAAATGTATTGATGGCTTTGGCAATCCATGTAAATGCTTCTGCTGAGACAGAAAAAATTTAGTGTAATTCCATCATTATCCAAAAATTCTTAGAAATAAGTTTTCAATAGTCATTGTTCCAAAGAGCTGGGTTTACATGCTTTCCTAGGCTACCAGCCTGTTTCTCCAGAGACCTGCACTTGTCTGAACTGGTATCTTTAACCTTCTGATTCTTGGCAAAAATATTTTATTAAAGAACCTGTGGATGAGAAATTCTGCTGCAGTGCAGTAAGTCACCTTTTCAGAACATGTAGAAAAACACTATTTTCAAAGGGTATAAACAACAACAGCACAGCAGCTTGTAGCCTTTTAGAGATGCCATATGCTGGACACAGGGGTACCCAGCTAAATGTGGTAAAACAGTGAAAACGCACAGTCCCACTTTTCTTATTGGAAAAGCCAGCTTTTCAGACCATGTTGTTTTACACTGAATTTCACTTGAATTTCTTTGCCCTTTAAAAATTTCTTATTACACTTGACTATTCAAAAAGTGATTAAAAACAGCACTACTGTAGTTTGTAGGACTCATTCGGGCAGTATTATTTATGGCCTGGAATAGCCCTTGTTCCAAGCAGGGTTTATTGTGGACATTTGAACATACAAATGTGTACATCCTGTACAGACATTTGTTGGATTAGTGCACTGTGCACAATGTTCTGTGTTGTTAAAAGAAATCAGAAAGATGTGACATCCAGCATGTTACAAAAAGCTCTTATCCACTTCACCCACTTAGCCCACAACACTTCAACCTTCTTAACCAATTGTTCCTGTCTAGTCCCGAGGTGCCCGTCTTTCCTCTCTGTAATTTGCTTTCCTTTCTGTATCATTTTCTGACTGAATTTATATTGTATTGTTAAAAAACCTCTGTAAATAATGCCTCCAGTCAATAAGTCTCCTCTACTTTGGTGACTAGATCAAAGTCAAACCATAAATGCTTTGAAAGAAAAAGTTATTTTGGAAATGAATGACTGCATTTTGTGATACATTTTGTGTCACTGTGACAGAACACAAATATGCAGATGATAATAAAAAGCTCTAAACAACAAAGTAAATTCTTTTATGCAGTGCTATAGTGAGTACAGTAGCTTGACCTTATGAGGGTATATGTGAGAGTACACCAAGGCAAAATTGCTGTACAATGCAATCCAGTGATGATGCTTGTTCACATGAGACCTCTGTGTTTTCAAAGTAGCTTTGTTACAAAACAAATTGCCTGAACTCTGAAGTTCAGGATGAACCTGAAATGGATGTGGAAAGACATAAAGTAAGATTAACCCTTCCTCTGCTCATCATGAACTCAAGCTTTATTTTTTAAAATGTGAGGAACACCCTGTGAAAACTCTGCAGGGAGATAATTGTCCATATAGTTATGAAATACAATATTGTTGAAGAGTAGTGTACATTGCATGGTTCTGCTTGGACCCAAAATGTTTACCATGATTAGCCATGGCTAAGATGCAGCAGCACAAAGGATAACTCAAGTCTTGACAATCTGATTTCCCTACACTTGCTCTGAAGGCGGAGAAGGGAATTGTCCTCTCTGGGACACTTCATGGAACCTAAATTAGTCTTTTGCTCTGAACTGCCTCCAGAGAAATTTCTCTGCTCCTGTTTCCTCTGCTGAAGGGTCTGAGAGATATCATAGGGATTGTCCTGAAAGATAAGTCTTTTAATAACTGCTATGTCTAACCCTTTGAAAAATTAATCACGTTTCTTACTCTGCAGCTTTCCAGACGAAATTAATCCATCCAAAACGATGAGAAAACTGGACAACTTGCACATAGTACAGCACTTATGTAATTCAGATGTTCAAATCACTATCCAGTTCTGTCTAGGATATGTGTAAATAACAAAGCCAAGTATTTTGTATTTGAAAACAGGCCTCTTTTCCATAAATATTTTCAATATTCAGTTGCTAGCATTTGTAGTTATAGTTACGAAAGAATATTGGAGTTCAATATAATTTTGCAGTTGACAAAAGGGAATATATTTGCCAGAAACTGATTAGTCAGCCAGTGGTGTTGCAGAGGCACCTTCCTCTCTTCAGCCTTAACAGTAACAATGGGACTGCTTTGTCTTTTGCTTGTGCCATGTAAAATACCCAGGGAATGAATTATAACACCTGTATCATTACATGGTGAACAATCAATGATTTTCCTACTCTATCACCTCCCCCAGGAAAAGTTACGAGATCTTTAAAAACTGTACCGTATGTCTGCCATTGATCCTGCAGTCAGAGCCGGCTGTAGCAGTGGTTGTGCCCCAGCAAGGGCATAATAGGGAAATAGGGAGTCCAAACAAAATGTGACCCCATGCTGTTCCCATCCTGCTGAGCTCTAGATGATTATATCCACCATCACAGTACAGCCAGCTCAGCCCTTACTGTGTCAGTGTTGCCACGCCACAAACCACTTCTTCCTATGCAGCCACAGTCTGACGTTATTGCCCAGCCACAGCACAGTTTTGCCAGGCTTTGTCAAACAATGACCAAGGAAGCACAGCAGCAGCTGAAACCCCTCTAGTGGTTAATATGCATTTAATGTGAGCCACCAATTACAGAATTTGAGTTGCTCGTTGTTACAGCTGGTGTAGGAGTAAATGGGGCCTGCAAAGGGGTAATTTCAATACAAGCAATAACCAGAGTAAAATATATATTTCTTTGCTTTCAAATCTTTTCCCCAGGATGTTCACTGTACAAGTTGACGAAGACAAAGTCCAGATTCAGAGGTTACCATCAGACCTGCCCATCTCTGTTAAGAAACTCTTTGTGGGGGGTACTTCTTCTCAGTTTCAGACAGCACCTCTCAGAAACATACCACCATTTGAAGGCTGTATATGGAATCTTGTCATTAATGCCACGTAAGTCTCAATGATGCCAACAAATGTCCATTTAATGAGGTCTGGTTAACTACCTTGGTTGCCAGAAGAAAGTTCATTGTTGCAATGAATCATACTAGCAGCAAATCCTAGAATATGATCTGTTTTCTTTATATTTTTTATATTCCTTTTTTTGTCTACAGTATATGCCCCATAGGCTGTGCAATTAATGAACTCTTTTACAGACAAACCAACACTGTCTATTTATCCTTGAAATCAGAGAAATTCAACAGTTATGCTGCAGTAAGATGTGCATCAGCAATAGGTATTTATGGTGTACCATAACACTTTATTTTAGGTAAGGTTGACTTCCAAGAGAAGTCAAAATTCTGAGAACCATCATGGGAATCAATTTACTTTGTGGAAAGTGCAGTAATCTGGAAAGAACATTTGAGTAAAAGGAAAGGCAATGATGAATAAAATAAAACCTCTATGGAAAGTTTCCATCTAAATCTTTCTTTCACATATCTGAAGTACTTAAATTAGGAGTTTATCACTCCACATCAGAGTAAAGGACTTCTCTGCAATATCACTGAAACTGCGTAGGCCTGTAAAGTTTGCCAAAAAGGATGCCTGTCTCTCTGCACTGATTGTAGGAAGAAAAGCTAATGGTCTCTGTCACTTCTGGTATAAGCTTCTGTACCTGCCTGTACAGTTTGGGATGAGTCCTGGCTTTTGTGTCCTGTGAAGTGAAATTACACTGCAGCATATAGCTGTTCTTTATAAATGGGTGGTAAAAAGACAGAAAAACTAATAACAGACATCACTCTTTTTGTGTGTTCTCAGCCCCATGGACTTTGCCCAACCCGTGTCCTTTGAAAACGCAGATATTGGCCGATGTCCCACACTAGAAACAGAAGTTAGACCACTTGAGGATGAAGATAAACCAACTCGTGCAACAGTTCTGGTCCAACCTGGACCAGACACCAATGGGGAGAAAGAAGGGCCAAGAATTCCTCCTGCTTCTCCCCCTCCAACACCATCTCTAACATCAGCACTTGTAAGTACAAATCACTTCAGTCAGGTAGAGTTTGAAAAGTTTCTTTTTCCAGGCAAAATTGAAAGGCTATTCATCAAGAACAATGAAGCACTTTGCCACAAAAATAGTAATGATTCAGCATGATACTGTAAATAGAACACCTTGTTGCAGGTCAGTAAAACCTGTGGATAATGGAAAACTGGTTGATATAATTTGCTTGGATTATCACAACAGTAATTTAAAGAATGTTATAGTTTAGAATTCTCTTTGGCTTGCATGTTTAGCTGTAAACCCTTACACTTCAGGATGTAAGCCGAGCAATATCTGCTTGGGGTCGGAAGGGAGATTTTCCCATGGGAAATCCATTTCACTGTGGTATTCTCTGTGCTGTTCTCTGATGCACATGACAACAGCCATGTCAGTGACAGGATGAAGAAAAAGATAAACCAGGAGGCCTATTTGATATGGCAATTCCTCTACTGCTATTTCATAACTTTAGTGAGGAGAATTACAAAATGAAACCCTAGTCACTGCTAAATTGAGTTCAACTGTTGATACCAGAAATAAACAGTTAGATACCAGCAAGCAGTCTTAGAGAACAAAATTTAAGGAAGAAACTTCTTCTCTCGCAAGTATAGTAGTTTTATAAGTTGATGCAACATTTTACTGTTCACAAAAGATATGTTTACACATCTGAATATTAAAATTAGTAATACATACACTGAAAGATATTTTTGAGAGGAAAATTATTTGTATTTTGTTAAACCTGAATGCAACTGACAGTTTTATGCAGACTATAGTTCAATAGGATTGCGGTTTCAAAATGGTGTGAAAAGACTGCACATTCCCCAGTTAGGAGCCTATTTGCATTATTGGAATTTACACTTAAATAATAAGATTGCTTTGAGAAGAACCGTAATTCTATTTGAGATATATCACCACCTTTGTTGGCCAGGTATATATGGCACAGCTTTATCTAGAAGGACTTGTCAGGCACTACTGAAGGTCTCCACATCACATGCCTGGAAATGGGAGCCTTGGGTTCAAGACAGGCAAGCTCCATCCCAGTTATTGCCATGCCCTGAGCCCCACAGTTACAAACACCGGGGTCTAAATGCTCTAGGGCAGCGGTTGTGATTCGTTCCCACAAGGTGGAGTAGTTGTAGCACCAGGGCTCCAATGCAGTTTTTCTGTTTAGAGCTGAAGGCAAATTTGCAGTACAGTAAGGCTAAAATAGAAAGGTAAGGAACTAGGCAACAACAACGTAAAAAGGATTATCCAGTTTAATGCTCCTTTGTGAAGGAATGGAGTCATAGTATCCCTTGATCAAGCCTTATANATAAAAAAGAGCAAGACCCTTGAAGGATCTGATAACAACAACCAAAAAAAAAAAAAACCACAGAAGAGCATGAAAGAGCAAGTAGCACACTTTCTAAGACTATAACTTTTAAAATAGCAAAATTGAGAGGAATATATCTACTCGTTAATATCAGAAATTAGTCCCATTGTAACTAGGTGAGTTTTGTATATCACATATCTAGAGCAGTGATAATTTAAAACAGGAATTCAAAATAAAATTCTAAATAAAACACCAGTACCCCACTTCTCTCTTGAAAATAATGAAACTGTTTTAGTATGCTGGAGACTTGAAACTATTTTAAATAAGGCAAGCT
>VYZT01046621.1:0-25977 GCA_013400735.1 Pomatostomus ruficeps
ATCCCAAACCCTGACATGCTGTTGGTAAAAATGGTAACTATTGTTACTTTCTCTCTCTCTAGGTACATATATTTTATATCTATGAATTAAACACACACCCTCCCCCTCATTTTCACTATGTTTTCTGTATCTAATAGTTTTCTAGAAATTTTTTCTGGAGTATCATTTGAAACTTGTGGAAGAACATCTCATTGGCTTCAATGTACTTTCTTTCAGCCTGCCAAAAGAACATTGAGCAAATGAGCAAGCCATTGCATGCAGAAAGAATACATTTTATGACTTTCAAGTAACAATTTTAATCTTGTTTTTATATCTCTGCATAAAATGCATTTTTTTGATCATTTATACACAGGAAAAGTAAGAAAATCACTTCAGAATCTGTTTTTCTATTCTACCTCTTTCCACTGTATTTTCCACCAATGAAAGTTGGAGAGTAAACATTTTGCATGAAAATAACTGGGAGAAAAAAATACTAGCCCCATGGAATTCAGTGGAGGTGGTGTTATTTCTAAAGGAGCCTCCAACTTCTTCCTTTGACCTCTGTGAAATGGGAGGAACTAGACAGCATTCCTTTGTTCCTGAAGGTAAAAACAGGAAACATTACAGGAGGAAATAAATATGTGTAGCCCTTCTTTGTATATCATAAAGAGTTTAAACCTTAAATATATTGCAAATTTAAAAAACAAGGTATTTTGCAAGTTAGTTGTTATGCACTGCTTTGCCTAGAAAAATTCCTGCCTGCATATCTTCTCATGGCTGTTAGAAAACTAATTTTTTTCAGTTGTATTAGATTGCTACAGATACATAGAGTTTCCCTTTAATTTTTGATGTTGTAATAACTTTCACTTTTCTAAGTGTAGCCTGGATAAAAACCCTTACAAAACTAAAAAGAACAGAAGTTCCTTTATGATGTTCACAAAGCAATGTATCCCAGAAAGAGATGCTCAACACAATGTGGGAACGGAAACACTTCTTCATGATTATGACTATTTTGAACAGTCACTACACAAACATGAGCACAAAGTATTACTCTTCTGCTTGACAGACAGTGAAAAAAGCTTGTTTTCTTTTTTAAAAAGACATCTGAACCACAATTGAGAAAGGACTATACTCTACTGCTCTATTCCCATCCTTTTCTCTACAGTGGTGTGTAATCAGAAGTCCGGTAGTGACTATGTGCTGCTTTATTGCATATCTTTCATTACCTCTTACTCATACTTCCTTAAGTGGTCATAAGAAACCGAAGCAGATGAATCTTTACTATCCTGTGGCATCTCAGCAATCTCATGCTTGGAAAAGGTTTACTGTAAAATCTAAGAAAAATAAAATGGATTATTTGAATTTGATCTGGTAACTGTAGTTTCTGTGACTTCATCCAGAGTAATGTCACCATTCACTGAGACCTGATGTCTTGACAAAGGTCATGAGGGATGATAAATACTATCTGTTAGTATATCTTTGTCCATACTAGAGAAACTAGAAGCATAATTTCATAGGATACAAACAGGCAAACCTAATCTTCAGAATAACTGCCTCAAAGGGAGATGGAGGGAAAGCTGCATAATCACATTAGAAAATTCTGCACTTTTAGTGTATATAATTGTTTTCTGTTTTCAATATAATTTAAGAAATTTTAAAGCAAAAACATTACACTGTTGTTCTATCAAATGCAGTAACAGCTGCCTTTACAAAACAACCATTGATAATTACAATCCTTTGATTCAAAGTACTGAGCCACATCATGCAGAAATTGAGTCATTTATCACCATTGACTATGGCACTCCCCAGGCAGGCCTGCTAGGCCGAGGGCCTGAAGGAGAGCCACACAAAGAACACACAGACGCAGCAGGAGAGAGAGCAGGAAGAGAGAGGGCAGAGCCCTCCGACTTTATTTATATGTTTTCACACATCACCGTGGATTGGAGGTAGAAATCACCACCTCCTATAATCCACTTGGTCAAAGTATTTGTCAATCATATTTCTCCGCCTAATATACCGGAATTCGTAAACACAGATACAATTTAGGAAAACATAGATAATAGAGAGAAAACAAGTCATGGCCATGAGAGAGAAAGTCTAACAAGAAAACACTGAACACTGCAAGTCAGGGCAACAATTGACCTTAGAAGAAACAAATTTACCCAAATCAATATGGGCCCAAAATATCAATGATTGCTTATAAATATTGGTAATTTGTATATAACTGTATTAATAAAAAGAAAACAGGTCTGGATGCTTCTGCCTAATGCAAAGGAATTTTTTTCCTTTGCTGAAATTTTTTATATAAAATAGAGTAAACACAATTGTCCTTTACTTAATGTAATGGAAAAACAGTTGATTCTGTTCAGTTGTATTAATCTCTGAAATATAAGTAATTTGAAAGATCTCAATGTGTTTAAAAGTAAAAAATCTGTTTTGGAAAAATTTTAATTTTTTGTTTAAATACTTGCAACTGGAATTAAACATTCACTTACAGTTATAGTTTGGCATTTTCTATATATTGAATACATGTGGCAAATTATTAGTTTTTACAGCTTACTTAAAACAACTAAAAATGTAGAATTGTAGCCTTCCCTGCAGAATGCTATCTTTCAGTGTTTCTTCATTTCTGGATATTTGAAATAGAATTTCATTATCAGAGCATCAATTACTTTTCAAGAATCTGCAATGTGCCAAGCTTAGCCAGCACATATAAGACCACTGAATGTTGAAAAGAGTGAATGCTTCAGAACAAGAAAAGTATCTTCTGTTCAAACTTTACACAGAATTTTACAGGGTTGGCTCTTTTTCCATCTTTCTTACAATTAATTTTCTATGCTCATTTCTTCCCTTATTGACTACAGTACTTTTGACTTTTTCTGTGAATGTTAGATCTTTCCCCTTTCTTTTCCCCTTTCCTTTCCCCTTTCCTTTCTGTTAATATGTAGTGGGAGTGGGGGTTGCTGCAGTGGTGGCTTCTGTGGGAGGCAGTCAAGGGGCTGCCAGCAGTGCTGGACAACCAGGTCCAGACAACTCTGCAGCAGACCCACCCCAGACCAAAGCTGAGCAAGAGCCTGTGGTGCCTGTGAAAACTAATTTTTCAATGGCAGAAAACACAAAGGGGCAGGGAATCAGGGCCCACAGAGAGAAAGAAAAGGAGAGAAAGAAAGAGAGAAATTGAAATTGAAATATACAGAAAGAGAGAAAGAACTAGAAAGAGAGAAGTGAGAAACAGAAGAGAACACCAAACTCAGAGATTTCTCCATGGTGCAGCAGGTACTCCCCTGAACTGGCTGCAGTTTTTGGAGAACATTACACTGCCCAGCAATCAAAAAATATGTTGAAATCAATTGAGTCTAAACTAGGTCATTAAAATGGTCAGACTATAAATAATAAAATGGAAAAACCTCTCTCATGACTATGTTATATGTGACTTTCTTTTAAGTCTAAGGCTACCAAGACAAAAACATGAAAATAAAGAGGGCTCATTTAGGAAAGGTGAAATATGTCTTGGAATAATGTCAGTGTTAAAGGAGAAAACGTTATCATCAGAAAAGGCTATTTATTTTTTAATGTATCTAATTTCTTTGGCTTTTTCTGAGATATGCCTAGCAGCTGCTACAGTTGCTGTTGTCATGATATCTGCTGTAGAAGAAGCAAGGAATTGCTTTGCTTAGGCTTTTGCAGTCTCAGACCAATCCTTTGCAAGCTTGAGGACAGATTAACCCTAGTGTGCAGTTTAGATATCTATGCTTGTAATGAAAACTACTTGAAAAACCAAATGTGCACTCAAAAGGGAAATTAGTATAACTGCTGTTAAGGGAAACAAGTGTTTAGACTCTTCACAGCTTCAGGATAACTGTTAATTAGATAATGTATTCTGAAAGCCAGAGAGAGATATTAAGATCATCTGATTTTTCCTCCTGCATAATATGGGATGTAGGACCTTCCTGAATTAATTACTGCATAAATTAGGATGAAATATATAGAAAAACATCTTACCATAGCTAAAATACTTACTGTGATAAGGACTCCACTTAGGCATTTGACAAACAATTACCATGGGTAACTACTCTGGTTAGATGTGATTTCTTATCAGCTGGAATTTAAGTTAAAATTAGACATGTTAACTAGTTTTATACCAGGTACCACCGCCACACCTGCTTACAATGTTCACATGCTCTCATGTTAAATTTCTACTTCCCATGTAGATTTCTTTTTATAGAGAAAGGGTGGTCAAGTCACACTTTCAACCATTTATTTTGATAAGGTGGTGAGACTGACCTCACTGAATCTTCACTTGTAAGGCACTTTCAAAAACAATATAAACATTCTCCCAGCCCTTCCCAAAATTGGATTTTGGGCTTCAGAAGTGGTTGCAATTTTCAGTAGCCACTGGAACAAGCTGCTGCTCCCAAACCGAGAGAAGTGTGCTGTTGTTTGTGTCCATCATTTCTTTATGCACACTATCTTAGGTGACATGAGCCTTTCTGATGATAGCAATGCACTGGGTTTCTAACCTTTGTTAAATGTTTAGCATTTTTTGCAATATAGAGAAGAAAGATAGTTAGAGTTGTGGGAGATGGTTTTAATAGTGGTCATGAAGTTTGTCTTTGATATAAAAGCCATGACAAACCTCACTGAAAACATTAAAAGCACCTGTGTTTATCATGGAATCATAGGATTGTTTGGGTTGGAAGTGACCTTTAAAGGTTGTCTAGCCCAACATGCAGTGAGCAGGGACATCTTCAACCGCATCATGTTGCTTAGACCCTGGTCCAGCTTGGCCTTGAATTTTTCCAAGGATGGGGCTTCTACAACCAAAGTCAGTACAACTTTCTGAAGTAGAACTGGGAGACAACAGAAGCCTCTCCCTAAATGTCCAAAGAATAAGAAACTAATATATCCCAATTGGGAGGTTTCACTCTGGAGCAACTGTAAGTGCAGAAATTGGGAAAGTGATTAATTGCAACTTTTGCCTACCTGAGAATTATGTTTAAATGTGGAAAGATGAAGATCTAAATCTGGTTTGCTTGTCACAAAGTGCCTTATTTACTTAGCTCTGAGCTTGTAATTAGTATTATGAATTATTCTTTCAATGAGCATTCATCTTTACTTATTAAAACATTTTTGTGTTTTCAAATTTTTGTAAGGTAAATTTCTGTAACTATTTCTTTTTATTTCTACTTAGAAAAATTCTACCTAGGTTGGATGAAAATATATATTTATTACATTACATTCAATGTGATACATTTTTAAAATTTCCTTTGTTAGATGCAAAGACAACTGTTTATAAGTATGAACTATCTCACTGTTAATTATTCTTGGGGTCTTTTTCTTAGTATAATTGGTGGCACCTGCTGACTGTACAGTCATGACGAGTTCCATTATAAACTGCATCTGGTTTTCTACGCTCTCATTATATTCGCTTTGTAAAATTTGAAACTAAAATACTTGCTAACTGTTCAGAGAAAAGAGGACTCTTTATTTTTGTTTTAACTCCTGGAGCACTGTGGAAAAATGGATGTTGAGCAACTCTCACTAGTTTCAATTCTCACTTGGCCTTAGGTGCCACCTTGCAAAAAGTTACAAAATCAACAAATAAAGGGGGGGCTTGTTTTATCTCATGGTAGAAGAATCCATAGTTTGTCTGGGACAAGACTAAAACCTAGATTTCCCTATACTTAAGGATTTAATGAACTGCATAAATGTGTGTCCCTGAGTTGTATTTTTTGCTATATAACATTAAATTCATAAACATAAATCAGTGTTGATAATATAACTACAGGTAATCTTGTAAGGCGTTATTATTAGACAAAGACATGGGAAATAATGATTGCAATTTCCTGGAAATATATCTATAAGGCATGGAAATAAGGCCTGTTAAGTCTGACTATTCTTTTGTCACTAGATACTCTTCCATGTCTCCATATTCAATTTCAGTGAATATATTAATTAAAATTTGATTATTTCAAGAAATGAAAGCTACTTTGCTATCGCTGACTGTTCAGGTTGCCCGGTAGCCTGCAGACGACAGAGTGCACTTGGCCGGACAGACCTGCTGCAGAAACACAGCTTTCTATCTGTCCCTTCTGCCTAGCTGTCAGCTCCACAGCCGATGAGGCAGAAGCGACCGATATTAAAGAAGTGAAGGTGGGAACAAAGAAGTGGGAGCGGACCTTCTCATAGCAGCACCCAAGTTATATTGTCAGGAGATGTGGACTACGAGAAAAGATGTCGTGGAATGGTGACATTGTATTTTAAAGGGGAACGAAAAGAGGGGAATACAGAGGGGGGGGTCCAGCATCCCACAAATCAGAGAATGATGAGGAGTGGCAAGTATCCAATGATTTTGGAACAGGGGAGGAACATATTTGCATTAACCAATCAACATAACAGAATGGCAGAACTTTCCAGCACTTGCTGAATATTAAAATAACCTTATGAATATTAAAATAAGTCTGAGGGGAAAGAGGTGGAGCGGAGACTTTGCCTGATAAGCTAAAATGCGGGAGGATCAGGGGTTTCCCCAGCCATGTTTTCTTTATCTCTCTCAGACTCACTGTCTTGAGAAGAAAAATCTCATAGAGAAGGCAGGTTGGGTCACTGCCACACTTTACTACTGAGAATCACACATGAAGATGTTGATGTAAACATTAGACTCTGTTATGAAGTTGCCCACTTCAGGGATAAAGTCAGAAAGTGCAATGTGTGACAGGTATAGGGAGCTGAGGGCAAGGGCAAGCAAAAAACAAAACAGAGTGCACAAGTGAAAGCATGCGTGAAACTGCGAGTAACTGCTAGATACAGACATATCTGTAAGAGAGGAGAAGTATGCAAAAGTTATATTGCCTTCTCTAGAAAATAAGAAAGAGTTGGTGGAGTCCAAGAGGCAAATACCAAGTAGACTAAACATTGTGCATGTTACCTAAAACTTACAACTTCTGAGAATTTTTTAAAGCATATATGCATTACACAGATCTGCCTAAAACCATTACCTTTTTTTTAATAAATTATGCAATTCCCAAAAGTTTGTAAATTCACTGGTGATTTCTGAAAGCTTGAGGTTAGTGATGGTGTTCTATTTTTTACTGCTATAATGTCTCTTTGAATGAGTAGTGGTTATTTATCAGAGTATGGAAGATTAAAGCAAAACCAGCACTATCACCACACACAGTGCTTTCTGTATAACCCAAGTAAGAATACAGTCTGCATGGTAGATGATATTTCTTTGGGGAATGAAAGAGGGAGCGTTCTTACAAGGTGTTGTTCATCTTGTTTATCAAATGATCACCAAAAATGTATAATGTATGGATTTTTTTTTAATGTGCTCTTACCTTCGATTATGTAGTAATTGCACACTTGTTAACAATGAAGTAAAATTGGTGTTGATAAATGCCAGCTGGAGACATGCTTTCTTTTGCCTAAAAAAGCAATTGAGAATTAATGTAGGTTATGACACCAGCATTGGACATTTTAATTATACTCCCTAACTCTTAACAATTTTTTTATGTGGGCAGCCTATTTGCCACCAAAGTGGAAAAAGTTGCAACATATTGGCAACCACTGAATTGAGTGTAATACTGTGATATGATCTGTGTCACAATTTTTTGCTTCTTAGAAAATAACCCTATGAAATTTATATTATAACATGGTTCATTCTGGCAGCTAGTTTGCAGAATATGCGCTGAAAATGACACAAATAAGATAGATCTACTCCTCCCACCAGAAAACAATTTCCCTTTTGTCTGAGGAAGAGGTGGCGGTGATAGCAACACAACTTAGCAACAAATCACACCATATGTGTTTAATAAAAAGATATAAATTAAATTCTGTCATGTAAAAAAAATGGCTACTATCTTCTTACTTGTAAGTTTTCTTAAAATTTTGTTGAAGAAATTTCCCTTCATGATTCCTTGTATGTGATGAGTTTTTCTATTGACTCCGTTCTCAGGGAATACTATGAATTTCAAGGAATCAGTATTGTTACACTTATGGAGCTTTGCGAATATAAACCTACTGGGAATTAAATTTGGTCAAAAAAACTATCAAAATGGCTGAAGGAGAAACATTTTGTTTCCATTTTAGAAGGTCACCTATATAGCTTTCCTGCAGGCTGAAGAAAGACAACACAGTCAGCCAATGAGAAAACTATGAAAGCATGACGCTATCGTTCCCTGCACAGTCATCCCCGAGGCTGGCCTCTGTTGCCTAGCAGTTCTGGCAGATGATTTATGCCTACCTGGATGTCACACATGCCGTGAGGTCCAATAAACAACCTCAGGATGGTACATTTTCTAATGTCAGATGTGGTATATTTTCCAGACACACTATTTTGTTTCTGGGAAGGGCTCATATATAATTTTGCAAGCAAAGTTGTTTTCCTCTTGGGCAAGCCCTTTCCTCTTTTCTACTTCATCCAGTCTGCCTTAAATAATAACATTTTGCAGTTTTTCCCTGATATCCTCATCTTGCTTGTGTTTGAAAGAAAAGAAAGCTTCTTTTGGTGCACCTCTTAGAATTACATTGACCAATAACAACGTTATGAATTATGAAAATACTGTCAGTCAGAATAGGTTGCATTTACCAATTTAAAACAAATTCCATTTCAAAGCACTTTGCCTGCCATCCAAAGTAATTGGAAAGCCAGTTTGAAAAACCTTCTAATGTGC
The DNA here is from genome assembly GCA_013400735.1 of Pomatostomus ruficeps. Classification (NCBI taxonomy): domain Eukaryota; kingdom Metazoa; phylum Chordata; class Aves; order Passeriformes; family Timaliidae; genus Pomatostomus; species Pomatostomus ruficeps. The sequence goes on from VYZT01046621.1 coordinate 8,652, forward strand.
TTTTTAAAATTGACCAAGTTTACAGAGGCAGCTTCTTAAACAAAATATAATTAATTTCTATCTGTCTAAGCTGATCAGTGCAGGCTGACAGTCCTTCTACATTTTTTGTTTTAAAACATACGAATTTTTTTCAATAGACTACACTTCCCTTTCATCTTCGTCTTTTCCCTGTGTAAATTGGCACTTTCTGTCTACTAGGAATCTCATTACCATGCACTGATTCTCCATTGCTTCATAATAAAGGTGCCCAACTGATGTACCAAAAGAACTGTAAATATCTATTTTTATGTACCAAAGATTTTTTCCATATAAACTTATGGTTACAATGGCTCTAACATGTCAGTACTTATCTGAATTATCCTAACTCTGTTCAACTCATTTTCATTCTACCTCTGTACTCTTTGGTTCTATATAGTGGCTGAGATGTTCCAAGGTCATATAGGTAACATTTGACTAATTTCTAGAGCAGCAGTTAATTTAAAAAGATCCTGAAAGAACTGAATTATGTAATCTGAAGCTCTAAGTAAAAAAAACCAAACCCAAACAAACCCCAAATATGAGTCTTGGGATATATAACTATCCTTACATACACTTCCTGTGTCACCTTCAGGAATTTCCATCTATGTGTATAAGATCAGACTTCCTGAAAATAAGCCCTCAACATCTATCTGACATTTAAACATGCTTGTTTCCTCATCTGAAACATGAAATATTTTTTCGTATCCTCAGAATTATTATAAAGTTTAATCCACTATTTTTACAAAATACAAATGAGAAATGTCAACAGAAAAATAATTTTCCCTTTTCATCTTAGAACAATACAGTAACACCAATGTAAGAAATATCTGGAGGGCTGATAACTATCTGGATTTGCTTTTTACTGCTTTGATGGTCATTGGATCATACCAACCAGTTATTAATTTCAAGAAAATGTCTCAGTCCTCGGATTTCACTGCCTAAGTAATAACTTGCTTTCAGACCAAGTGATTGCACCGATCTAACCCTAGCTACAGCAGCATATCAATAGCATGTTTCCACATAATCTCAGACTTCCCTCTGATCGCATACATGTTTTAAAATTTTAGGAGAATAGTTCCTTCTGTTTGCCTGAGGCTCTTTTTTCTTTCTTTCTTGAAGAGATTCTTATTTTTGCAAGTGAAAATTAACTGCTGGTGTAGGTCTTCCATAGGGACAAATAGATCCCTTTCTTCTCCCTAGCATCCTCTGCTTCATACCATTGTTTGTAACTGCTGTTTAATCCAGTAAAGCAGATCTGAAGAAAATAAAATTACCAGAAAAGGCACAGTGTGTAGAAAGGAGGACTATGACTTTCTAGAGTCATTGCAGGATTTGATAGTTTTTTATGAACGTATGTTTTTCTTTCCTTTTTTCATTAAGTTGAAATTGATTCTAAGTATTTTGAGATGCATCTTTTGATCTTAAAAAAAAGCTAAAAGCAGAATTTTCTGTGGGACTTTGGAACTGAATAACAGCCATAAAAAAACCCTAAAACCAGCTGTACACTACTGGGCTTGAAACACTTTTGCAGGGTTGGCTTCTTTATCCTCATGGTTTAAGAAAGAAGTAGTTTTGTTTTATGATAGTATAAAAGATGCTTCAGGTGAATATCAGGACATCAGAAAAATATCTTGAGCCACCAAAGGCAAAATAGAAAACTAGACCAAACTATGGAGAGTCTGATTGCAGAGAGAGAAAGAGAGAGAGAAAGAGAGATTAATTTAAAAATATTTCCTTTGCCACTAAATTCTGTAATGTTATTTTAAAATATTTTGTATGTAATCCTTGAATCAGGACTCAAACTCTGTGTTGCTCTACAGAGGAGAGAAATCTATGTTGATACTGATTACTTTTCATAAATTTCTTACTCTCATAGGGTAAACATGGTATGCATGAGAACTTTTACATATTATCCCATAATAGCTCTGTTCATCACTGTTGCTTGAGCCTTGATAAAGTATGCCTTGTAACATTTGCATTCCTGTCACAAAGTGGCTAAACATATTAATGATGTATTTACAGGATGAAGTGGTAAAATACAACAGATATTTTGCAACATCCCCTGCTTTACAGGAGTGGTTTCTTGCTGACAAAAAAATAGTTTAAGATTTCCATTTTTAGCTGGAGTTCCATGAACTTCAAGATATTTTATTCAGGCTGCAGTACGTCCTATTGTATGAAGGTGAAAAGTGGCAGTGATCAAGTTTTAGACAATGAATGTTGTGAGAAAATCAATAGTCTGATTAAAAAAAGAAAGCTCAAGAGGCTTCTAACCCTAAAAAGTTGATTTGTTACTTCACTATATCTCATTGAAAGAGCAAACTATATTAGTCTTTAGATTTACCAGGTACATTATTCCTTGTGCAGTTTCAAACATATCAACAGTAATGAGAAAGAACATCTTTAGGTTAGCCTCTGTTTTCTCCTAACATATATTAGTTAGATCTGTAGGGAGAAATACTCTACACTCTATTAGGCAGGTGAGCCATAAAACCTGCCAGAACAAGGGATTCCTTTGCACTATTTCTGACCCTGAAGATTAGACTGAAAAGAATCTTGGTATCAGACATTTAAAAAAAAGTACTGTTCCCAAAGAGCCAATGCAAGTGAAAATGATGTTGTACACAGAGCAGAAGGGATTATAAGTAAAAGTAAGTATGTGTGAAGGAAAATTATGTTAAATACTAAGCACTAAATTAAAAGACAAAAAGTTAAAAATATTTAAAGTACTATAATGAATGAAAAAGGAAATAATGGTTTAAAACTTGAAAGAGCAAAAGTAAGATGTCATCTATAACTAGTTAGAGTTTCTAATAAAAAGGACATTTAAGACAATATTATCTGAGAAATTACTGAAAAAATATTTTGGGAGAGTTTCCAAATGGTGAAGCAGAATATACTAGGTCAAGGACAAAGTAAGCAGGATTTCACTGCAAAATATAGGCAACTTCTGTACTAACAGTGAACTTTTGCTGATGAATCTCTGTGGACTCTTTCAAGAAGGCAGATTTCTGGGACTCGGTCCAACAAAGCACTTATTTTCAACTTAACTTTAAACATGCAAGTCAACATGTTAGACTTAATTCATATAAAAGCATTGAGTGAATATAGCATTTATCAGGACATACCCTGATAGCTTTTGGTTTCAATAATATCCGCCTTTGTCTTCAAGTTCTTACTAAATTTAAACTGCTGCAAATCATTAAAATCTTGACTCCGTTGCCTTGATACACAATGAGTAAGTATATATGAGCTACAGCCCAAAACCTCAGAGTATTTAAACACCTACTTCACTTGAACAGTGTGAGAAGCCCTCGTCCCCAGCATCAAGAGAAATGCATTACTATTAGAAGAAAATAAAAGACATTAAAGACCAGCACACTTGATGAGAGGTATGTTTTTACATAGGGAGAAACTTGGCAGATGAGGAGTCTGCATTTTGGAAAAGAGATGACAGAAGCATATCACAGATGTTCATAGAATCAAGAGAAGAATGATGATTCTCATATCTTCATATCTATATCTATATCTATCTATCTCTACATATGTGCATATATATATATATATATATATATAGATAGATAATGGAAGAGTTAAAAGACACCAATTAAATTACCAGCAGTATGTTTAAAACAAATATTATGAAAGGTGTGCATGATTTGTTTTATTAAACAGCGGTGCTTTTGAATGGTAGGATCTACTAAATTTTATTGATCTGGATACAGCCTCTGGTTTGTGTATCCTTATTGCCAGAAATGGGGAATTGATACCAAATTCTACTTGCCTGAGCATAAAGTCTTTTCAAAAGCACTGGCTCCTGGCTGCTGTCTGAGACTGTTCTCAGCTGGACTGGTCTGATCTTATGTTGGATTTTTACTCTACAATCAATAGAACACATGTACACAAGTAATTTTGAGAACCAGGGCCCAGTAATGTGAAATCACGAAAACAGAATAAAGCTGAAAGCAGACAAAACCTGAATGTATCATGAATAATAAGACTCAATGCACATTTTAACAATTAGCATTTCATTCATTTATGCAGAGGTGAATCGAGAGGATGTTTGTAAGTTCATAGTTACTCATTTACAAGTTAACTTTTTCTGAGGAAGTAATAGGGCATAGTTGGTTGAAATCCTAAAATACTCTTGGTATCTTATCTTCTGCTCACTGCAAGAAAATGAGACATTTGTAAGAAAATATCTTTTTTTATTTGTTTGTCTGTTTGTCGTTTTTGTAAACAGGGACCAAGAGTCTTAAACCTTGGAGTACAGTGATTGAGAAACACTTTAGTGAAAAGTAATGAATAACAAACTGAAGAAAGTTGTTTAGAGCAGCTTTGAGATTAGCCTAGACACGTAATTTTAGAAACAGGTTAGTATCTAACTCAGTCCAATCGATGCTTTTCTTGTAGTCATGTAAGGATCATATATTGTTCATTAAGAAAGGTCAAACCACGTTAGGGTTAGATGAATGTCTTAACTGAAGACCTGTTTATTATCATTTATTAGAACTACAAATATACTCAAAAATTTCAAACAAACATTTGCTATTTAACTTGCATATAGGCACCCTGAAGATAAGAAAAGGCTATATCTTGACAAGGTTTATATATCAGGCCAAAAAGTATCCCAGTGCCTTCTTAACTTAGTAAACCACAATTCTTGCAGAGAATAGGTGCTATAATAAAATAAATGAAATAAAGTTTAAAAACTCCTAAGAGAAGAATTCCTCATTTCGGTGGAATAATGTATATTTTGAATCACCTCAGAGAATCTGGGATTGTGATATCATTGGCATAATGGTTGATGGATGTGTCTGGTCTGAGACAACTACATTCAAGGATTCCTTTCATTGAAGCAAAAACAGGTCTTTGCACAACCATTTTTAAAATTATGTTAATTTTTTTCTTCCTTGTAATATCTCTAGATTAATTTAGAAATTTATTAGTAACCTCAGATTGTAATGTTGAAAATATAGTTTATTCTTTACACGGTTTACTAGCTATGGAAAAGAAAGAGCATAGATTTCTTTTTCATTTCTGGAACTAAATTATAGCTAAATAGCAATCCAGGATTTTTAGTCCAGATTACTATAATAAGGACTTCAAATTGATTTTAATAACATGAGGCAATTCACTATTAATAAGAGTTGTGATGACTCCAAAGCAGTTGTTTTCTAAAGAAAGAAAACAATTAATAATAAACTAATAAATTAATTGACAGTGTATCAAATCAACTGAGAAGGAAGGACACATTAGTAAAAAAACCCAAATAAACTAAACAAAAATGCCCTAACAAACTACAAAACTGAATAAAAACTTTAAGCAGTTTTAACTATTCATCAAGATCAGAGAAAATTAAACTATACAATAAAACAGAATACCTATTGGGATTGAAAAAGCTGAAAAAGCAAAACTTTAATAATGTGTATAATAAACAAGATTTTTTTAAAAAGTGAAAAACATGAAATGCAAGAAGTATTTAATATGTCTTAAAATTCTATACATGTATCTTTAATGCTGAGTGGTTAATAATAACAATTGCAAGTATTGTATTTCTTATGCAAGTTAGCTTAGCTTGGAAGCAAACTCACTCAGGACTTGAGAGGTTTGGCATGATTGTAGATGTACTGCTTTGAGAGAAAAGTACCCATTTTTCATGAAGGATAATCTCTGTTGATGAAATTAATAGAGTAAACTGTATTACAGTGTATTGAATTGAGCTTTTGAGCAAGTGGTAACCTAACTTATAGATGGCTTAATGAGAAATAATTTTTAAAATCACATCTGAAATGGAATTTGTTATAGTCTATGGGGTGATTTGACTGAAATGGAGTCATTAATGTGACCTACCACATAACCTAAGTAATGAATTTCTTCATGTAACTCAGTCTCTGAAGAGAAACAATTCAAGGAAGACATCTTACCTACCTAAATTTTCCCCAGAAACAGCAATCTCCGCATGCAAGCACTATTGTTTGCCATAGAATTGCCTAGGAAGCTCCAGCTGAAGACATTAATAAATCACAGGGTCATTTCAGAAAGACAATTCCGTTTTTGTTTCATTTTAATTTGCTGGGAATTTCTTGGGAAAATCAGAGTAAAGGGAAAGGGCAAGGCAAAGAGCTGGTCAAGATTAGCTTTTAGTGCAACAGAAAGGTGAAGTAAAATGGGAAACCTTGTTGCATAGCTAGGGAATATTTTTTCACCATCAAAAGTAGCTGCTAAGATGAAAATTAAGCACTGCTGTCCTTAAAATATGGAAGGTTCTGCAGCCTCTGCAAGGACATATCATTGAAGAAACAGGCTAAAATCTCCTGAATAAATTCTGTGACATCAGGGAACTGTTTCCTATGAGCTTCAAGGAGAGCCAGAAGCCATCATCTCTTACTTATCAGTGTAAAGCTACATTAGCAATGTACAAGCCTTGGACTGTACTTCTGCTGTTGGTAGATAATATTTAGAAGGTTCCAAAATGAAACATCAAGCAGAGAGAATGTAAATGTTATAGTTAAGTGACAGCTCTAACTCCTTTCCATTCAAATTTTCAGTTAATTCACAACCCAATAGTATGAGCACTCAGCTTTTTTTTTTTTCAAACTTTTTAGGCATTTGGTTTTATGCCACTACCTTCATAAACTGTGTACTGTATCAATCCTCTAGTAAAGTACCTTAGGGTGCTGTACTTTTCAGAAATTTCAGTTCATCTGCTGAGACTCAAAATGACAAGTTAGTAAAAAATTCCCATGGCAATTTCATCAAGATTCCCTGTAAACAAATTCCAGCTGGACATTTGCATTCAGGTGACATGAGTGTTGCAATGCCTCCAGTGGGGGCACCGGGTGACCTCTCGTGGTTCCAGGGGCTGGCTGGCTGCTTCGGGGGTGCGGGAGGGCTGGTGAAGGTCCAGCAGGGGTTCACCTAGTTCACCGATGATACAGGCGCACCAAAGGAGAGACAAGCAGAGGGGCNAAGGAGAGACAAGCAGAGGGGCTTTCCCAGATGTTTTATTTGTGCACCAGAATCGTTCCAGGGAAGCACTGGCACTGCATGTTACAGTTACATAAATACCTACACAAGAGGGCAGGGGAGGGTACAAACATCTTATGACGTAGGAGTGCAGGGTTTGAATTTGGCAGATTTTGTATAGGATTGTGAAATACAGAGCCCTCCGGGGGGAAGTGTTGAATGCCCCTTTCCTGGAAGTGTTTACAGCCAGGTAGGATGGGGCTTTGAGTAACCTGTTCTAGTGAAACGTAGCCCTTCCCATAGCAGGGGAGTTGGAACCAGATGAGGCTTCTTCCAACACAAACCATTCTGTGATTCTATAACGATCATGGTTGACAGATTTTGCAATCCGTCTGTAAAGATAGTCAAGTATTTTGGAATTTGAGGAGATGTATGTGTAGAAATATCAGTCTACAACCCTGAAGTGTTATATGAAATTCAATTACATATGATTCAAATTAATTTATTTGAGATTCTTTCATATTGAGATGGAGATAACAAATGGATTAACTATATTTTTCATTAATTAGGAAGTCTAAGTTTTTCTGATATCTTATTTAAAATCAAATTTGCTGCAACTAAAAATTATAAGAATCATATAAAAGGCTTCACAGAGAATATAGTCCTTAAAAAGCACACTTAGCCTCACGACTCAAACCTGAAATGCAAATGTGCAGCAAATCATACTTTAGTATGAATGTGTTCAAAGCAATCTAAATTCAGTTTGGAGAACTGTGTCTGATTTAGTGTGGTAGAGGAACTCATTTAATGAAAATTTGGAAAAAAACTACTTAGAGACAAGATAAAGCAGGAATTCTGCATAACTCTCCTTGATTCTAAAGCTGGCTAATGCAACCCAAGAAGTGGGAAAGGCTAAGCATGGACCTCTCTCTTCACAAGGTTTTGACCCACTGATAATCCAAATCATCCCACCCACTACACCAGTCCTGGCAAGAGTAATGACTCTATCACTTTCTGCTGGCTTCAAGAAAAGCATGCTTTCATATGTCTATTTTATCTCAATTATAATTTGCATTTCCCTTTGTCAAAGTGAGAGGATTAAGTCCCACGTGTGCTAATTTTAATATCTTTTTTCTTTTCTTCTTTGTGTAAGCAATGAAGAGCTTCTCTGGGCATTAGAGTTGAAAATCAATTCCTCTGAAATAATTTTAATTTCTCTACATTTATCATGAAATAAATGAAGCAGAATTTGTCTCATTTGTCTCATACACACAGCAATCAGAAAATCATGAAAATGCATTTATGAGATTTTTCTAAATTGAATCCCGATAGATATCAGTCATACCTAGGCATAACTGACCTGCATATATTCCAAACTCTACCATGGAGATATAAGGTAATTCTATGGTTAAAATCTAAACAATGTGTAGTAATATCCAAATGCACTTCTCTAGTCTTTCTTCATAATGTCACAATTTTTTTCGGTTATGTTAATTTTTAAAACATCAGTAATTGCAAGCCATTTATCTGATATTATGCCTTTCAGTACAGTGGACTGTCATTTCAGTTCCTAAAGAGGTCCTGATTCCACTGGGAAATATCAGATACAATTAAGAAGACTTCTACAATTCAGTGATAGAGAAGAAATCTATCTTCTGAAAGGTGAAACACGATGAAAAACCAGGTGACAGCTTACTTAATATTTACAGTTGAGTATGACATCAGCCAGAAGGGTAGCACTGATTGATTTTAATGGCAAGCAGCTGAGCATGCTTATTGATTTAGGAGATCGGTTACTTCACAAATGGCAAAGACCATTAATACACTAAAATCATAACTTTGATTGTACAAAGCATAAAAAGTGACCTTGCATTTAAACCCTTTCCTTCCAGGTAAAACACAGGTCTCTCTGGGTGGGAATGTACTCCCCAGTGAAACTTACTAAGCATCATTATTATTTCTTTTTATTTATTACAAGGTAAAACCTCAAGATTCATCAAAAATACAAGAGGTTTCATTAAGATCTTATAAATTAACTTTTTAAATAAGAGTTTAAAAGTTAGGTAAGGAAGAACAAAATAAAAATTGAGATTTTTTATAGGCTTTTATAATTTAGGTTTAGTGAAATAATTATAAAATGGAAATCATAATGAAATTAATTTTCTCCTAGAGTTACTGAAGTCTTTCTAATATGGTCCCAGAAATTCTTCTCTTTTCCTTTTGACTAAGCAGATAAAAAAAAAAAATAGCAGATAAGAGGAAAGCAGGCAGGAAAAATGCAGCAAAGAAAAATAAGTAAATGAATATTATTAGAAAGAGAAATGAAGAATGAACAGTGTAAACAGCTTTTTATCAATGCTGTTTACATCACTTTCTTGTTAAGTCAAAATGTAGTGAAGATCTTCTGAAATTTGTATTTCTTTAGGAGATGCCAGTGATTTTTTTGTTATTGATTTAATTACATGATATTTTCCACATTTAAAAGGCTATATGTAAAACCCTGAAAATTATTTTTTCTGCTTCAAGTATTCCATGTACAATATTTTTGAGTTCTCAATAATTTGTGTGTTTGTGTAGGGCTGACCAAAATTCTGTCCCTTACCAGAGCCAGCAGACCACACCAGAGAATTAAATCTATACATCTATAAAGTCAGAATAAGTATATGCAGTTTTCTTCACTAAGTCATATGTAAGACTATTTGAGAATACATGAATGTGACAGCTGTTCACTCAGGAGAACTCAGTCAATCCTGAATTTTTAAACTAACTCTTGTATCACCAAATGAATAATATATTTCATGTACCACATGAAGAAAAAATGACCATCAATTTGAGAACCAGCGTTCTTTGACAGAATTTCTGGCCAGAAAACTAATATAATTTTCTATCAGCTGAAGAAGACAAATTCACCTTTTGCAGTTAAACAAGTTTTTGTTATCTATAGAATTTTCTGTAAATGAAAATGGAAATATGTCCAAGTTTTATGAGCTGTACTAAGGTTTATAGAATAAAACATCATGTCTTAAGAACATAAATGTCTCTGGTTTCAGAGTTAAAAGTGTTACTAACAATGATCTCTCCAGGAAAGCAGCACACAGTTTAGGGAGAGACTAAACTTCAACTTTTTTAGATAGGAAATATTCTCAACCTGTCATTAGCTCCTATAGAGTGAGGTAGAAGTTGCTCTAAGTTGCTCTGAAGATTCAGGAGCCCCACAGACTAACCCTAAGATGTTGTTTTATACGATTGGCCTTCTCAAGCAACACAACCTGTTTTGTAAGGGTATGAACAGAATCTTAGCTCCCACACCGTAAATGTCTTGTGGGCCAAGAGCAGATGAATGGGATGTATTTTGTCTGTTAGAGCCAGCTCTGTCCTCATGCCTAGCAGGCAGTAGTGGTGTGGCCAGCTAAGGAAAGCTTTAAGTAATCTGTCAAACAAGAAGCAGATATATGATAACAGCTGTCAAAGTTGCAATTTAAGGGAACTGTATCGTCTGTTGTAATTGCAGTCGTAATTAACATAGAACCACTGGCTCCAGTGGAGCTACGCCAATTTGAAGTATCAAAGTATATGATCCACAACTACTGCATCATATCAACACATTGATATGTATATTAAGGCAGCTATACATAAATATAAATTTTATGTATTTGGCCACTCAAGAGAGAGGTGGTTAACTCAGATGTTTCAGAATCCTTAACCCATTAGGCCATAATATTAAATTGAATAGGAACTCTTGTCAATAATTAGAAAAATGCATACCGTTGTCAGCATGTATGTATGTTTGCGTGTTTCCTCCATCACCAAGTTTAATGAAGCCAAAGCACTTAAATCAGCACATAGAATCCTGTGGTTAGGAGAGGTCAGAGCTCCTCCTGAATTTTACAAGAAGGCAGCATGTGTGCTGTTACCTCTTGTCCTCTGTGGCAAGTTCAAGTTCTAGTGTGATCTGAAAACTCTGAATCAATATTGCTCACAGAGGTATTTTGGTAACGGCAGGAAGTTCTGGCTGTTGCCCTCTACGACACATCTTTGAAGAAGCCATGTGTTGCTCACACACAGTTAATGTTCAGGTGTCAGGAAATACCCGTTCTGGGAGCAGCCTCTAAATGTAGTCACCTTTTCCAGTAAAAGTTAGATTCAGAAAAAGTCTTGTGTAAGGCCTAACATATAACATCAGACAGGCATGGACACTCTTATTAAAAAATAAGCAAGATGGTAACAAAGAAGACAGTAGTTTAAACTACATTAAAGAGAAAACTTGAAAATCATGGGTGCTTTATAGTCTTCCCAGTGGCCATGAATATGTTAGAAAATACAACTGGAAAAAGAATTTTCTCTTCCACTCAAAGGGTTTTTATGGCAAGAGAAATAAGATAGAAATACCTTTAATCACAACAAAGAAAGAAAAACAATGACCTTAGTAAGAAACAAAGGGCCAGATTCTGGTCTGGTATAAATCAGATGTTGGATGCCTGCCCTGGGGCATCCTGTGTCATGTGAGAGAGCTTGAACAGTACACAGCTCTCTCCTTTAGTCACACTGTGCTTGAATGTAACCCCAACTCCAGCTCTGTGGAACATTTTATTGCCAATTTCAAGCCTTTGAATACTGAAAAAATGCTATGTAGAAGCAAATCTGGTTTCATAAGACTTTGTATTATAAAAATAGACTGTATTCTATAACATAGGTGACCAAAACAATACCTGTTTTCTGCCTACAATCAATGTGACTATCACTCCCTGACAACACAGCATTATCCTTAGTAAAATCCAAAAAAGATCTATGGGGATAGAAGAAGTCTTATGCCAGAAACCTGCTTTTTTTGATTTATTTGATTTGACCTTCACAAAAACAGCAAGCAAGAAAACTATTTTTTTACATCAAGTCATTGTGGACTGATTGAAATAGTCTGAAAGAAACAATAATTGATTTCAATAATTAATTTCTTCTGACTAAAGCAATGTTGCTGCTTATGCACTCTTCCTAAGGCCAAGTGAAAAAGAACTTTTAGGCAGGAGTGCATAAACAGTAATGTTACTTTAGGGAGCAGAAGTCCCCTAACATACTGTTGATTTGGGAAAGGCTTTTATTTTTACCCCCAGGCTATAAAAATTTTTTTATATTCTCTCATGTTGCCTCAGGATGACCCCGAGATTCTCTCAGATTTATGAAACACAGGAAAACAAAGTAGTATGCTATTTTGACAGCATAGAAAGAGCCACAAAATTTAAAAATGTAGTTTCTAGCAAGTAGAAAACATTGAAATATACTTCCAAAAATATGTGGAAGTACTGTAAAATTCAGTTGAGAGCAGAAATGAAAACACTGAGTGAGGAATTTCTTTCAATTTTTTCTTTTTTTCATGGGATGGAGTTGTTTTTTACATATTGTTATCTAAGCAGATTAAGTAGGGAACAAAAAGCAACTTCCCATTATAAATGTTATAACTTTTTTCTGTTTTTATGGTAGTAACACTCATATTCATGTTGCATGGCTTACCAGGAGTCTACCAAGCAAAATTCTTGCAAGGATTACTTTTTAAAAAGACTGTCTTGTTTATCACATAAACTCTCCAAATTCATATGAGGGGCTAGCCAATTTCACGCCAAAATGATTTTGCTCAGCTTTCCTGTATCTTGACTGTATCATAGTCTGGGTTTCTTTACTTGTCTGGAATTTATTGCCTAAATCTGCTGTAATATCAAAGTTTTATTATTGGTGTTACTTCTATCAAAATGACATAACATAATATAAAGCAGTCCCTTATTATTCGCATAGATTCTGCATTAACTCCGTGCAGGTAAAGAACTTGACCTGGTGTGACTCCATTGGTCCCTTGGTGATCAGATTCCTGCTACATAGATCAGAATTAAATCAAAACTAGACCAGATGTTTTTACTATTAGATAGATTAGCCCAAAACTAAAATTAGGAAACCATACTGGATGTGATTTACTATCAGTATATGATCTGTTGCTGTAGAGGGAGCAATGGATAGTAGAGCAGAGGCAAATGGCAATTTATTAATGCAGGCATGGGAGTCCCATATCCTCATCCCTGACTGCTCTAAAAATGCTGAACAGAAGGCCCCAGTCTGGTGCTGAAAGCTGGTTTTTGACAGTAAAGGCTCAGTAAAAACAACATGAAATCATTTTTTAAATGGTGATTGAGAAAGTTCTGGTGGAAATACTTATCACTACAAAAATACTTTGTCTACAGATACATAAACACATATAATTTCAAGCTTTGCCTTGAGTGTTTCCTTGAAAAGATTAATTTACCTGAAGCACTGTGATGAGCCACCAAATAGTAACATCCATGAGATTCTGTTCTTGAGTAACAAGGCCTTTCTTTTCACTATGCAGGCTGGCTTTGTTAAAAACTTTGGATTAAATAAAGGCTTTTCATAGAGTATTCCCATTTGGCATAACTAAATTACAGCATCAAAAGTTCATGCTCTGCGGCAGACTATTGTAAAATTTCAGGACTATAAGAGATTTTGACACAACCTGCATATTAAAATGTCCTTACATTCATATAGCAACTGCAAAAAGAGATTCTCAAGGTATTTTCATAAACCCTAATCAAGCTCCCCAGAATTCTGTGAGAAGATGCTCATTAGAGCTTTTCAAAGATTTTCAGTCAAATATCTTATTCACCAAAAATGTAAATTTAGGTAAACTGACAGAGTTTGTGGATTCAACTGCGCATGCTGGAAACTGTATATCTATGGGAAACTGTGTATTGTGAGACCGTTTTCAAAAATTTGGAATTTAAAGAAAAATATACAAAATTAAGTTAAGGTGTGGTTGTTTGGAACAAAATTAATCTGGACAATACTTATTCATTGGGAAAATGAAAAAGAAGTTAATGGTTGTAAAAGCTTATTTTATTTTTTCATTTTGATGACTGAAGTAAAAGGAAAACCAACCATGTGCTCTATTAATATCTCTGTTTTGTGCATGACTGAAGTGAAGCCTTACATATTATTTTATTACTTGACCAGTCAGGAGAAAAATGAAGAGTGAAATTAAGTTTTCTTTTAGTAATCTGCTGATTGGTTTCCTGGTTGGTTTCCTATTGACTCAGAAAGCACTTTATCCTTCAGAGTAACAAGTTTGCATCCTGAATATTTAGGTTTTTTTTTTCTCCTTTAGGGCACAGCAATATCAAAGTCATTTTCAGTCAGTGTTAGGTGACTGCAGAACCATGTTTTTGATTATAGCAGTGGCATGAGCTGTCCACATACCATCTCAGGCACATCACTGCTTTATTAATAATTTTTCCAGCATGGAGGTAGCACAGAGCCATTTAACCAGAGAGTCTTATTTCTTGGGAATCTAGGTGAAAGAGCTGATCACAATAAGAGTTGCCAGGTAGCAGCAGTGATTATAGCAAATACTGCAAGGTAAGTTCAAAACGTACACTTAAGGACTCTGCAGCTCTTGTTTGAAATCTGTCTTAGAGCAGATGGGGAATATTCTCTAAGGACCACATGTTCACTTTGAAAGTATGATAGGAATTCCCAAGTGCTACTTCTTCTGGGACTCTGCCTGAGAGCAAGAAAACCCTAAACCAAATGGAGGCTTTTGCTCTCCAGTTACGTCTCCAGTTCATGATCATCTGCCTGCACACATCTGCATGTTTGAAGCAGTTCAGCATATCTGGGCATTGCCGTGCTCTGCCCTGTGCACTTACAGGCAGCCTTGCTGGTCTTGCTGAAATGAGGGATGTCCAAAGAGGTGCATCAGTCATCATGTCAGCCCTGGTGAGTCACCACTTTCAAGCCACTTCTGCAAACAAGTTTTTTATTTCTTTCATGTGATATAAAGTATGTTCTGTTGCTGTTTTCTTTCACACATGCTTTCACTGGAAAGCAGAGAAGAGAACTAGCTTTTGAGGCAATTATGGTAAGAAAAAAGCTGGTGAATCAGTTTTCTGCTTGCCTCCACCAGTATTCCTCACATATTCTCTGTGCCACGACACCTGCAAATGAGCAGTAATAATGCTGCAACTGCCAACTTGCTGACTGTCACCTAATCTATTCCTTTGTCTCTTCATCCACAGTTCATCACACCTCACCTTGTTCTATTTACTATGTGTTCTATCTCAGGTTCACTGAAAAATTTGAATTGTGTTATATCTCTATAAGATCATGTCCAAATTTTACCCATATTTAATGTAACATAAATATACACATTTATGACTGTACATAAATGCAATATGCAGTTTTGTTGCTACACAATATGCAGTAAGAACATTCTACATCTGGTTAAATTTAAGAAATTGAAAGAGTTATAATATTAGATGTTAGCAATACATTAGCATAAATATTAGAAAGTTTTTTTTGCCATTTGCAAAGCTACAGAGTTAAGTGTTTCAAAAACACAGTTTAGTACATTGGAGGCTTGAGGAGTCAGAGAAGCTAACTAAGGAGATGTTTGTTCACTGGAAATGAACAATGAGGGATGCATTTTCTTCCTGTGCAAACCAACTATTCTGCAGCCTTGCTTTGCACACTTTTGTAAGTTTAAACAAAGATTAGACAGAGAACCAGAAAGGGGCTTTTTGCCATTATTACTGGCTGCTGGTATTTTAAGTAAAGATTCCAACTGATATTTCCCGACTAAGAGACTCAAATTAAAGAGATTTGCTGACTGTTAATTCCATTTCCACATCAGAGGGCGAAGCAGTGTGACATGCTCTGCATTACAGCAGCGGAGTTTTGGCCAAGTTCCAACTGAACAGGGGCTGACTTAGATCTCAGTGGGTGGTGGCCACTACACATTTTGGGGAGGCTATTTAAAACTGGCATGTGAACTAGTTCTATCAGAGAGGAGAAAGTACAGGTTGTAAAGTAACCCTGTGACATCTGCCCTCCTGCTGTGGGTTAACACAGAGAAATGAAGTTATATCTGAAGCACGGACCCATTCACAAGAGGGAAATAAACCAAAACAACTTGGAGATAATTTGCTGTTTTTAAAATCAGAACTACTGCATCAAGAATTCCTATGTAGTAGGATTTGTAAAAGGCTTCTGCTGTGACTAAGCATTTGGCAAAACAATAAGATTAATGCAGATTATGCCAGAAAGATTATTGCTACCCTTTAAACTGATTGAGGATATCAAGTAGGCCTTTTGACAGGCAGTCCTGCAAATTATGATCATTTCCAGTTAAAAGGAATTCTGGAAGTCAAATTTCCCCTAGTTTTCTAGTTCATTAGAAAAATAGTTTGACACAACTAGTAGCAGGTGGAATATTTTTTAAATATATAAGTTCCTCCATGTATAATGCCTAGAATCATCATCCAGTGCAGACTCGCTCTGCTATTTACAGCAGGCTACAGGGCCAGGAGGAGTACTGCTGCTTCACTGGTAGTAGTCAAAATCAAATGTTTCTTAATCCAGTTGCCATAGAACATTTCAAAAGACACACAACACTATAATGAAGTGACAGAGACATAAAATAAGCTTTTTCAATGTGTTGTAATCTTCCCTAACATGTACTCCACATCTTTTTGAACTTACTGTGAACTCAGTATGAACAGTGGCTACAAAGTAAGAAAAGCAGTATTGTAAGGCAAATTACTGATGATACCTGATATTAGCCATTAAGGGGAAATATTCTGCTATAGTATTACATTGTTCAGCTAACAACAGAAACATCATTTTCTTATCAGTACATTATTACTGGTAAATCACACACAAATTTGTCACAAAGATCTGTGCTAAAATGAAACCAAATGCACTCTTCTACCTTAAAGGAATCTAAACTCCAGAACTGCAAGTGACAACTGCAACATTTACTGGTACCAAGTATTACCTCAAAGCATTTGGAGATGAGGAAAGGAGCTGTGGGGCAAAACAACTTAATAACAGATTACTGGTAGGGATTCCAGTGAAAGAATGAAAAGCAATAGAATATTACAAAAAAATCGAGAAAAAATTTGGTAAGATATAGGTTCTTCAAACTAAGAACCTATTGGAAAGGCACTGTTTTTTAATTGGAAAAGGCATATTTTTTCTATGAAGATAGCAGGTACCAGGTGAAGCTATTGATAATTCTACTAAAAAAAAATGTAACAAAATAGGAATTTGGCTAGCTAGCAAATGGACTAACAGACACCATAACATTACTCTAAAAATTGATAGCTAATTTGAAAGAAAAGATATTGTAAGGAGCTGAATGCAAATGGAAGTACGTTAATATAAATATACATGTGCATTTTTCTGCTGAGAATCTAAACAAATGGTGTAGGATTCGCTGTGTCCGTTGGACAGTTGGGACAAACAGAGATCTCTAAGTTTAGGTTTTAAAACATGAGGTTTATTG